>VDFB02022395.1:0-68909 GCA_007258455.2 Sequoia sempervirens
TGGATGCATAAAATGCATCACAACACTAGATTAACACCTCATTAAATCCATTTTATAATGAATTGATCCCATGTCAAGAAAAGAGTACATTTTTCTATGACACAGGTTTCAAGAGAGGTTAGTGGAAAGTCATATTCTGTCATAATAGTTGTTACTAAACCTGATAACATAATTGTATTTGGGGCAAAGAACTTAGGGACAGTGATGAAGGAAAAAGGTAAAGTAAGTAAGGGTATTTGGCAAGGGAAAATGGATGAGTTTGAGTATGCAACTAAGGTAAAAATGAGGAAATTCAAAGACAAAGTTGAAAAAACTAAGTTTTCAGATATGAGGGTTAGTTTAGCATTAGTTTTTTATAAGAAAAAGGTTAGAGGACACTCATAAGATCAATTTGTAAAGATGGAGCAATATGTAGGTGGTAAATAGTTCAAGAGAATAATGGATGATGCAAGTCTTCAATACTTGGTTCAATGGAAGGGATTACCAGATGAAAGAGCTTTTGGAGGTCAAAGACATGAAGTAATCAAGCATGATCCAATGCAATACAATCCTCAAGGGACTTGAGAACTTTTTCAGGCTGGGTATATGGTGCAGGGGCACCATGTTAATCATTTTGTGTAAATATAGTTTTTAGTCAATTTTTGGTGTGTTTATTCTTAAATCCATTCAATAAGGTCATAATAGACCATTTATGATGCAATTTGAGTCACTAGAGGTTCACTTTACAAAAGTTGTCATATTGCAATATTGTAAAAGTGGAAAAAATGCAAAAAACAAGGAAGGCCAACAGTCATGGGGTTAAAAAGTTAGTTAGAGTAAGCTTTTTAATTTTTTTTGGGATTTACAAGGTTTAAATATAATGTGTATGGTCGAATTCAAGTTTTGGTTGAAATTTTGTGGAATAGGCATTAAGAAATCTATCAAAATCTATGTTTTTCCTATGTAATCTACTGCTCCCCTATTCTATAGGGTCCTGTACAGTTACGTTTTGATTCAAATTGCATTGAATTCTATGTAGGATTAAAGTAGCATCATTTTGGTGTTTATTTGATTGGATTTCATTAGGATTTAAGGTTTTTACAATCATTTTACTGTAGGCAGGTCTAAACACCCTATTTGAGGGTTTGAAAGTGAATTAAATGGATTAATCACCCATTCCAACTATAGATTAGTTTAATACTTGGTGGAATAGGTGAAATATAATATATTTAGGTTTTAGAATGGATATTACGAGTAGGGAAGGTGTTTGGAGGGTTTTGATTGCTAGCCTAAGTGATTTTCATGAGTTTTTGGCTCAAAATGGATGGCTAGAAGTTGTAGTTTGGTGAAATTGCATTGCTTAAGGTTGGGAGATGATTTATTAAGCATGTGTAGGAATAATTTGATTTTTTTGAGGTGGTGGTAAGGTGAAATAAGGCTTGGGGTATTGATTTTCAATAAATCGTCATGTTTCAAGCATGAAATAAGTCTAAAGCAAGGGTTTTGGGGTTTGATGCATGAATGAGTGTTTCTTTGTCCAAAAATTGTTGTTTCAATCTATTTGAGACCTATTGAGAGTGATGGAATCGATTTTGGGATTTTTTATGAAGAATTTCACCTAGTTGCTTTGTTAAAGTGGCCTAATTTAGCCTTGGGGCAGCATAACAGTAGTGTTTTGGAGGTGATGGTCCAAAGTCACCTTATATGATTTTAAGATATGTTAAAGAACAAGATATTGGGTATCTAAAACACCTTTTGGTTTCTATGTTTGAGGTGTATTTAGGAAGATATGCTCAGATTTCTTAGTTTGCAATGCTACAAGTAGAATTGGGTGAAATTGTGAAAAGTTGATAAGATAGGGTTGTAAGGGCTGAAATTTTGTTTGAGTTTGATCAAATTGGATTGTAAGAAGGTTTTCCTCCCTGCTCTGCATCATTGAACAACTCTTCTACTTCGAAAAATTGCAATTTTATGAAAGAAAAAGAACCAACTACATCCTTTAAAGCTCAAAAATGGAGCATCTTCACCATTAATGCCTAAAAGAAAGCTCATGTGAGTGAACTAAAATTTAGCTATTTATGTTAGAATTCAAGTAGTTGATTGTTTTGATTTAAAAAATCATCAATGGTTTTCCTTGGTCATCACCCTTTTCTTTCCACTATTGTGCTTTAAGAAAATAATGACACCCTAAGAAGTCACCACGTAGTTGCTCCACATTTCTAAATTGTCCTTTTGAACTCCACCACTCATCATTGTAATATGATCACTTGATCAAATGGAAGAGTGATGTGAAGAGTAGCCCCAATGAAGGGAATATTCACCCATCGCCCATTACTTGTTGTAGTGTTTCAAAGTTACACTCATACTTCAGCAACATGAAGACCTCCTGCAATGCAAAGAACCTTGTCTCTGCCCATTGATCATCGCTATAGTTTATTTGAAATGAAAAATGATTTTGGCGATGATCGATCAAGGTGATGGCATTAGATGCTCACAAGTGGCACAATCACAACCCATGACTACTTCCTTCCCATCACTCATCACTGTAAACAAATTGAGCAACAAATTTTTTCTACGATGCAAATGGGATGCAAAGGCCATTGCATGTCGCAGTAAATATTTATTGAGAAAAATGACTTCAGTGATACAAAGGATAGAATCAATTCAAGGATAACAAAAGGCATTGTACATGTCACAGAAGTGGAATAAGAAGGCTAAAAGCTTTTGGCAATACGTGATGTGAAGGAAATTTTGTTCATCGCTCATCATGGAAATGAAACCGATGAGTAATAAGGTTTTGATGATGAGCAAAGCAAAGAATTTAAGTGGTGTAATTTGACCACATGCTTAAAAGGTTGTTCATAAAGAGGGGTTGCCTAGTTGAGATGATGGAAAGGGACTTCAAAGGATTTAAGACCATAGTTGACCAAAAATATAAATGTGAAATATTTCAGAGCCCCAACTTTACAAAATATTAAAACCCCTAACCAAAATAATAGAAAATACCATACGATGGGGTAAACAGGAATCCTAAAAATAAGGGGCCGATGACCATATGAGTTCAAAGGCTCAAGATGTAACTTAGACAAGTGGGAACTGACCATAGCAAGTCAACAAATAATTAAACCAAAGAACAAGGATTATGAAAGAGAGAAAATATGCTAAGGGAAAATCACCCAACAACATAAAACTCTAAACCCTTGCAACATTTAAAACCAAGAAGCCACCTAAATAAAGACATTTAGACCAATGGAACATGAAAAATTGAGGGTTCCATTGGAAAGAAGGAACCAACTCCACTAATTTCACAAGCCAAAATTGAATGGAAACCCAAACCAAACAAAGGGAGATAAGAAAAATAAACCAGGTCTAATACTCTTGCATCACAGGGGAGTACCCCCTGCTAGGGGTCTAAGGGGATCATCCCCCAAATGTGGGGTCTGAGGATCATGCACCTTGGTAGGGGTTTGGGGGAAGTGCCCCCGAAAAATAAATTTTATGTATATTTTATTATTAAAAATCTACACCATTCATCATTAGGTCTCATATCTGAAGATACATACTTTTTTGGCTTGAATTTCCTTATAAGAAAACCCTATTTTATGAGGGTTTTGTATTACAACTATGTATTTTGATGTATTCTGTGAATCTAATAGTGGTCATGTTTCCTTTGGATCTTTAGTTGGTGATACTCTTGTGAGAAGTTTTCTTTTCTAGTATATTGTAATCTTCATGATTTTTTAATAATTTATTGGATGGATTTTTGAGTGTGGGGTTTTTCTCTTAAAATATTTGTCCCCACGTAAATCATTGTGTTGTGGTATGCATGATATTTATGTTTAATTTTCTATAACTGTTGAAAAGATCTATAATTTTTTGCATTATCCTCCTCCCAAGATTAGTGTAGGAAATTGTTCCACTACCTTATCTTCCTTCCAATTACTCACAATACAACTGAACATAAAACATGAATGAACTCACATAGAAACTTGATGCATTGCAAGTATGAATCTTGACTGATGATAAGTGTTGTAAACTCTTTTAATTCTGCTCTTGACTACTTTTTAGGATGCTAAATTGGTATTCAAAATGCGTAGGATTCATTAGGATTTTTTTAGGATTTCAAAATGGTGAAAAAGGCTTGTATTTATATGCATTTCTTAAATCTCCCACAAGATCAATTATTGACAGCCGTTAAGTGAATTCAAATTTCTAAATGTTAAAATTCCAAAAATGAAATATTTAAATTGGAGCCAAAATAGGTTGGACATGGTTGCTAACATCCTAGTCTAAACATATTTTGAGGCTTTTAGTGTTATTAAATAATCATTAATTAATAATTTCTAATTTAACTTTTATTTTTTAAAGATTATCATAAAAAAAGTACAATCGGATCCAAGCACATAGGGGAGCTAAACCTAGTGTGAAATTATCAAGGGTGACAATTTACGATGCTACAGAATAAATAAAAAATCATTAATCTATCTACTTCCAATAATCATGTTGATAGAGTTATATAAACAAGAGTAAGTCATATTAAGCTAGTAAGATGATACATGACAATCCATATAAAACAAGATCAAGTTTTATCAAAATAACAAAATGACATGAGATAATTTGTATTTGATTGCTAAATCAATAAAAACTTCTTAAATTTTCTATGATAAAACTGATTTTCACAACTCCTTAAACATTCATACTCTTAAAATAAAAAACTTACTAATCTTCTATATTTTTTTATACATAGACAAATAATAAACATTCCTTTTAATTTAAAACAAACAAAAAAATTATTTATTACAAAAATATTTGTATTAAACTAGTCTAGAAATAAACAACCTACATATTATTTGATATTTTGGAAGTTGAATAAGATCAAACCTTTACTTTAACCTTCAAAATAAATTTTATATAGATGGTGTGTATAGACTTCAAACTATATTGAATGTATCTACTACTTGCAATCTCCAGGTACACGAGTTCATTTAGTGATAAAGGTTGTCATAGCGAAGGTAAAAATATATATATTCCAAATGGGTCACAAGAGGAAAATGTGGAGTTGAGAAATGGTTTGTAGTGAGCTAACTAGTTAGATTGAATAGTGCATTATGGAAGGGATGTTCATTGTATTTGAAGTATCCAATCACTTTAGTTTAGTCCTATCCATATATCATTGAAACTTAATAATTTATTCAAAAAGGAAAGTATTCACAACTATTTTCATTATTTTTTTAATTATTGATTATTAAATAGTCGTAATTATCATTAAATCATTTAATATTATTTATTATAGTAATTTAATTAAATAATAATTTATTATTTAATTAATATGATTAATTTATTTATTCAAATAAATTAATAAGTCATATTGTTATTTTGTTATTAACTAGCAATCGCACCTTAGGGTGCAATGGGTACACTGAAGAAGTGTGGGAGGTCAATTGGGGAAGTTTTGGGTCTATTTCTATATACATAGAAAATGACATTGTTTGTGCAACAAAGGTCTCAATGGAGAAGTGATAGCTTCAAATCAACTATGCATCCACTTATAGGGATCCCAACACAACTAAAACAAAACCTCTGACTCAAGAAGATAATAAGGATTCATTACTGATAGGCTTGTGTTATGTTTGCAATAGGGAGAGAGGGAGAGAGAGGGGTATATGGGATAGAAAGAGGGAGATATATAGGGGAGGAAAGAGGGGATAGATAAGAGATCAAAGATCCAGGATCAGGATCGTCAAAGCGGCGCGTCAGGTCGGAAGTCGTCGATAAAGATCAGATCAAAAGAAAGAGATCCGAAAAAATCAAACGTCGAGAGACGTCATCAGAGATAAAGACAAAGGGACGAAATTGTTTCCGAAAGTCAGGATCCCGGAAAAGATGGAAAGTCGATCGGATCCTCGAGGCGTCAAAACTCGAAAAAGCGTCGAACCAGAAGTCTTGCAAAATCAAATCTCGAAAGGAAAAAGATAATCAAGATCCGGAATCCATCAAAAATCCGGAAATCTTGCTCAAAACCAGAAAAAACAAAGATCATATCCGTCAGGAAAGATCGTCGAAATCCGGAAAATCAAAATCAGAACCAAAAATCACGTCGAAGGATCCGTCCGTCCGAGAAGATCGAAATCCGAAATCAAAAAATCGCGTCGAGCGTCAAAGTCTGTTTATCCTATCTCCCTTTATTCCTCCTTCCTCTCTCTCCTTCCTTTCTCTCCATTTCTCTTTCTCCCCCCACTATTCCCCCTCTCTCTCCCCTTTCCTCTTTATCTCTTCCTCTCCAACCTCTCTCTCTATATATATATCGAGAGAGAAAGAGAGTTGTCTCTTATTTCTCTTTATCTCTCTATCTCTCTATATGTGATTATATCTATCTCTAGACTCCTTTTTCCTCTCTCTTTCTTTATCTATTTTCCTATCTCTATCTCTTTATCTCTCGATATTTCTTCCTTTATATCTATACCTCTATTTTTGTATCTCTAGCTCTTTTTTATCTCTTTGTATCTCTTTGTCTCCCTCTCTATTTCTCTATTTCTCTCTCTTTATTTTCTTTCTCTCTATCTATTTTCCTCCTAAGTGTGGAATGGGTACACTGAAGAGGTTTTAAGGTTGAGCTATATCCTTAATCAAATGACATGCTACCCTAAGCATTACTCCCTAGGGACATGATATCCTTGGATTGTTAGTATGAACGAATAATTAAAAGTTACCTTCTCTTTCCAACTCTTTAAATTTCAATTTCTATTTTAATTTTGAAATTTATTTTATTTGAACACAAGGAAATAGGGTTCCACCTTTTAGGAGATGGAACAGGGTAAGGACCTATTTCACTCTAGTTCATTAGGAAACCCTAGAGATGCCTCAATCAAGTGAACTCAATTGAGGGAAGGACTTATAGGAGGTTTCCTTAGGTGGGATTAAATGAAGGGGGGTTCACCACTAAGCAAATTCTTAGAAAGATAAGAAATGAAAGTAACATGAAAAACCTAATTATATGACCTACAAAATGGGATTTGAAAGCATGTAATCAAACTGATAAACAAAATAAAATAGAGAAGTACCTGAAGAAATGAACATGACTAAGTAAGTCTTGAAATTGCTTTTGATGTGTACTAGGACTCAAACGCTAGACTGGGAAATTTAGTCCTAGTATAGGGTTTCTAGGTAGGATTTGGAATCTCTCAGTGATTCATCTAGATTTTCTGAAATTTGGTAAAAAGGCAGTACTAGGACTCATACACCTAGAATGTTGCAAAGTGTCTTGTTTTGTCGCAAAGTGTCCCAAGGGTAGAATTTTGAAGTGAAACTTTGTGAACCTCTAAAGATGGATCAAATAAGCATTTTCCCACTGGTTTCATGTAAATAGGTTGGATATCTTGCTCTAGATCTAAGTTTTTGTGAGTCTTGACAAATTTCTATGATAACTTAAATGCAACTTAATTACAACTTTGTAATCTTGGCACTTTTGAAGGCTTCAAATCCACTTTTTCTTCAACCTATAACCTGAAATCACACAAATAGAGATAAAAAGTGTTGTTTTATTAGGGAATGGGGGTTTTCTTTGGTCAAACCTCATTTTGGTAATCAAACATTAATGAGAAATGAAGCATGAATGAAATGAAAGATGAAACATAAGATGAAACAATAGAACCTTGTTTGAAACCTTGTAGATATACAAATAAGCATAAAGTGGCCTCAATGGATGTAGATCTTGATCATGATTCTTGATGAAATATAATGCCTTTGAATACTTGAATTAATCTTGAAAAATACATCACAACTTTAGCTCAAGACCACATGCATGATGCATCAAGCCTTTGACATGATAATGGATCTTGAATTGTTGCAATAATCGTCTACAAATCTTCCTTTGAATCCTCTTGATCATAAAATTCTCTATGGGAACTCTTCATAGGATTTCTTACGTGGAATAATGATTTGAAACCTTAGTTATATAGGAATTCCATATAATTTACCATTTATTAGATCCCAAATTCCAACATTCATAAAATTTGAATTGAAAACCTTGATTTCTCACTCAAAACCCTAAAAAATGCCCCAAATGGGACTCATACACCCAAGGTGGCATATGGGTTCCACCTAGGGGGGACTCATACACCCAAGGTGGCATATGAGTGCCACCTTAGATTTTTGGGGTGAGAGAAAGTCGGGGGGTTAGAAAATTAAATGTATTTTTTGAATATGTCAAGATTTTGGTTGAAATAAGCCTCAGGATGCATAATAAAGGGTCTTAGGGGCCTTTTAATGATGATTTAAAGGTCATGAATGTAAGAGGGCCCACAAATTAGTGTGAAGATGTAAATAAATATATTTTACAACACTAAATTAAGGGAAAATTGGGTCTATTTAGTTTAAAAGGGCCCTAAACTTAATGTGAATGCATAAAACATATTACAACACCAAATCAAGGCATCATTAGGCTCATTTTAATATTAATTATTCCCAAATTAAGTGTGAAAAAGGGTTACTTTTTTCTACACTACATTATTATATAAATTATATAGCAAAAATTCCAAATAGAATTATTCTATAATAATTAAAGTTTTAATAAGATAAATAATTATAAATTAAATTAATTCTAGTAAATTTTTATTTATGATTATAATTTCATAAAAATATGAATAATTAAAAAAAATAAAAATTAAATCTAAAATTAAAACTAAAATATAATAAACTCAATGGAAAGTCAAAATATATCAATTGTTTTTTGAGTAAGCACCACCATAGGGGGTGGCTCCCTAAATTAAAATGAAAATCCAAAGAAAACCACTATGAGATGAAAGGCCAAACAAACCAACAATCCCAACAGAGAAAGGCTTCAAAAGAGTGAAGAAATGGACGATCCCCAAAGAGTTTTGCTTTAAATATAGAGCCAAGTACTCAATTTCCACAACATACCCCAATCAAACATCGAAGACAGTGATTGCCCAGCTAGACCACAATGCCCACCAATAGTTGTTGAAGGGAACCTTACAATACCTACACACTTTGAAACCCCCATGCAAGCTAGCAAGGAACTGACATCCACACCAGATAAGGAGAAGCACCCAGTGCGATCAAATTTCAAATATTAATAAACATAATAATTTTAAAAAGTAATAACATATAATAAACTTATCAAGTTAAAAGATGATAAATATAAAAGTAAAACTGATTTTTGTTAATTTATTAGAATTGAAATATTAATAAAATATTACCTAAAAAATATAATTAATATATTGTACAAACAATATTAACATAGAATCAATATTAACAAATAAAAAGCATAAAAAATATTATTAAATAAATTAAATTTTAAAAACTAAAATTGTATTTCAAATAAAATATTAAAAATACAAATAAACTATATTAAAATTGTTAAAAGTTAAATTCTAATTTTTATATTAAAGGTACAAGTAACACCAAATTTTAAAAGTGAAAACTAAAATGAAACCTATTCAAAAGATAAAAAGTCAATTATTATTTATTTTTAGTAAGTTTAAATAATATATATATAAAATTATTATTATTTATCTAAAAGTATAAGTTTAAAATTTTTAAAAGAAAAAAACAATTCTTATCCTCTATTTTCTTATCTACAAAAATATGATTATATATATAATGTAGTTTTTTAATTATATATTATATTTTCAATATTTTAAATAAATTAATGGTTAAGATCATTTCAATGGTCTTGCATCCTTCTTAAAACCTGTTAAGATCATTTTAAATTGTTCTATTTTTTTATTATACGATGAAGCACTGGCTTATCTTGTAAAGGGTTTTGCCCCCCCTTCAAAACCTGTTTTTCCTATAATAACAAATGGTCTTGCATCCTTCTCTACAATTTTCAACCATTCATTTTAAAATGTAGTTCATTCACTTCATATAAGGAACGCCTTCAATGTAATTACAATCATATGTATCATTATTTTTAATCATTTAATTAAATAATATTTTATTATTAGATTAAACTGAGTTAATTATCTATTTATTTAAATAAAAAATCTATAATTATCCTCTCACACCTATTTCATTAGTTAACTCATTCATTAAATTAACAACTTCCTCATAAATAATTTATTAAATGGAGATCAATAAAATTTATAATTATCTTACAAATTAACTTATTCTTCAAGTTAGTAACTTCCTCATCTAATTATTTATTTAATAGATTAAAAAATTATTATTATCCTTCTAGGAACTTAAAATAGAAAATTTTCATTATCAATGGAGTTATCTTCTGCACAATTAAGTTGACTCTAGTATATGTTGTCTAGTTAAATTAATTATTTGATCTTAACCTCATCCATCCATTTGATGTTTTTGGAAAGTTTCAACCACTTTAATATTCTCACCATTTTTAACATAATATGTTGATGATCTGAGTTGTAGGTCCCACATCCCTAAGGTTGGATAGTCTAGTAGATGCCAAGGGTGTTTTTTATTAGAGGTAAAAAATGGGTTTTGATGGGGCCCATAACCCTGTACAAGATAGTTTTGAAGGGAATCGTCAACCTATCATAGAAAGCAAGCTACAAATAATATGAACCATAAACCAAAAAAATCCCTACAACAACCACAAAAATATTAACATGACTACACACGCTGCAACTAACAAACAAGCAAGGGCATAAAACCCTTTTACAACTTAGTTTTACTCGGGACCAGAAACCCTTAGATATACAAAGATTATGTCTGCATCTTCCAGGCATCAGCAAACCAACTGCTCATGGATGACACCCTAGATTCAAGAAAGATAACAAGATTAATGGTGTAGGACACCATCAACCCCCTAATAAAAAACACTAGCATCTCCAAAAAATGAGAGAACTCAACATCCCTACAACATAGGCTCACCAATACCAGGACACCAACTCAGTCTCCACCTCTAAAGGAGAGAGATCCCCTCTACTAGAGAGGATATCACAACCAACTAATCCACTATAGCCTAAAATCTCCAACCCCCTCAACCTCCACCTCCATAGGAGAAGCAACCACCTCAATAGGATCAACAACTGAGGGAACTAGAAACCTTCACCTTCCATTTCCACCTTAAGAGGAAAGGAACGCACCTCCATAGGGTTCAAGGAGAAAGCTAGCACAACAACAAAGACAAGTGACCATAGCATCCTTAAGTAACCTTAGTTCCAAGAATAAGTTCCACACTAGAAAAGGCCCAAAAAAAAGGCAGTCAAACCACCCTAAAAAATAGAAACAAGAGCCAAAACAAGCATCCCAGAGACTCCAAGCAATAGAGGCAAGAACCATCTCTAGAAAGCAAAGCAACCCCCAACCACAACATCCACAAGAAACCTGGAGGGGCGAACAAAGAGTAGAGCACCAAACAGACACCCCACACAACAACAAGCACCAAAAAGGCTGAAAGGAATTGCAAACAAGAATGAGATAGGGGAAAGAACACCACACTAAAGCTTGGTAAGAAAAAAAAATACCAACCCAAAAAAACTCTTGCCACCCCAAAACAAGAGAGCCCACAACACCAAGCAACACCAAATAAAAGCCAACAAAGAAATGCACCAACAAACAAGCCTAGAAGAGACCGAACAGAGCCCAACCAAAACCCTTATTAAAAGGCCAAACCAAATTTCACATAGCAAGCCAAAATAAAACCACCTCGCCAAAGGCTTCAAAGGTAGACCACAAGAGCCCTGCAGAAAACAAAAAAGGATAGGCTAAGTAAACCCACCAATGGAGGGAGTGGAGAGAGGTGAAAACAATGAACAATAGCTTCCAACCCAACATACCGGGGCCAGACCTAACATATGCCAACTTCACTAGCAACAATCAGAGTATCTTTAAACTATAAGCCTTTGCAACTCCATTCCCTACCACGAGACGCTTTGGTCCATATCCTTTGGGTGGATAGATGCCAAGGTATTAATCTTGGGAAGAATACCACAAAACTCATATTCAAGTTGGGAAATTAAGAGCCAATTATTGAGGTGGGTAGGACCTCCTTCACTTTTGGTTTTAGGTAAAAGCACAAACCTGTGTCACACTTTCAACCAGCTAAATAGTTATGAGAAAAACTATTTTCCCCTAAACTATGTGGCCTATACATGGCACATAAGTTTCAAGTGAAACCTTTCGCTTGAAATAGTAATATTTTTTCCTTTGTCGATTTAAAATCTAACTCAATTTGCATGTAAGTTTTTTATAGAAAGGGTTTTGATTGAAACCTTTTCACTTGAAACTGTCTATTTGCCATCCTTGTTGGCAGACATCTCATCATTTTTAGAATTTTTTGAAAATTTTCACTTGAACATTATATTTCTTCAATCAAAGTATTTTTCCAAAAAACTAAAAATACTCTAAATTGTAGAGCTCAGAGTCAAGAATCCAAATATATATTTTTTTGTAGTTTGATTATTTTTAATATGATTATTTTTAAAATAATGCAAGTAGGTTGTCAAAATATAAAATGAGGCTAATTAGAAATTTTTAAAAAATTACCAAAGCATATTAAAATATATGGTGCACTAGAGGAGAGAATCCTCTCAAAAGGGTATAATTTTTTTTTTGAAAGTGATAAAATAATAGAAAATAGTTGATGTCAAATGAAAACTATCAAATTCCTATACATTTGACTATAACACATTATTACAAGAAAAATATACATCCAAATTTTATTTATTTTTCTATGCACTCAGATATTGAAGCATTCATTTGGAAAACATTTAAAACATTTTATTTTTACTATTTTTCGACATCAATTAATGTCACTTTTTCTTTTGAATTTATTAGTTAACTAAAATCTACTCATAAATTTATAGAAAATATGATTTGTTTTAAAAATAAAATTATAATAAAATTTTAGGGTCTTTCACACTTTGTTTCCCAACAAGTTTAACTCATTCGTAACAATGTTCAGCCACCAATAGTTTTCCGGGCTAATTTAAATTCTAACAAGCAGAATGGTTCATCCAATGCAGCTTTCAATTTTTCTATCGGGTGGACTACATTTTTGAGAGGGGACTTCACTTAAAAGAAGGGCGTTAGATGAAAACTTTGGGGTCCATGTCACCGATTTTATGGAAGAATAGTATATGTAGTTTCTAGATTTTGCCAAAATGGGTTTCGCTTTCAAGGGATTATGAAATAGATGATCAAAATTTCTAATTAGATATTATCAGTAGTAGGTCTAAGGGTGCTCGTCAAATTAGAAGATCTAGATATTAGAAGCTGAATTTTGGTCTACTATCATCATACTTTCATATATTTTTTGAACTTTTCTTTGAATTATTATAACTTATTCAAATTTTATATATATATATATATATATTTTTCTAAATTTTTTGCACTTAAAAATAATTTTTTTAAATTGATCAAAGGTTCTACATTTCATTAGTTTACGTCATTTTGATATTCAAAACATAAAACCACTTTTATGTGGTCGAAGTTGATAATTTTTGTTTATGTTGGTCAATTCCCTTATAAAAGTGTGACATAGGTTTTTACATTTACCCCTCTACTAAATCAATGGGGTTTCCCTAAGGTGTTACAATATGTCACCCCATAAGTGTAACACTTATATTGATATAAACCATACCCACTACATAGTGCACCCTATTCTCAGTTGTCAATTCATGGCTATATTCTACTTTTTTATACTCAAGATCAGATATATTATTAGACTAGATAATCTACTAGATAAATGTCAATGATTATGTTTTAAAATAACCATTTATAATATTACATGCATTTATAAATGAAAATTAGAACACACTAGAATGGATAAAAATAAAAAGACGTTTGTATTAATATGTTGTGAGTGTGTTAGAATGATGGTGAGATGGAGCCGGTAGTAGATTAGTGTCTCTATCTAATTGGTAAATTTATTCTCTCAATTCATACAAAAGATGTAATAAATGAAACCAAAGGCATTACCTTTTAGTCAAGATACCAAAAAAGACTGTCTTTCAAACTACATTAGAAAGCTAGGCTCTACAAATTCATTCAAAAATGGTTGAAAAAAATTAAATGATTCTACTCAGTAATCAATTTTCTTACGTGATGCCATCTCTTTGCCTCAAAGTGATAAACATACCAATGTTCTAAGTGACAAAACAAGGAAAAACAATAGAATACACATCAACATTAAAACATCTATTTATAAACAATCCACATTTAATTTAACTATGCATACATATCCTACAAAACTACACAACTCATAGATATCATAATTCAATATATAGGTTTGAAATTACATCAATAACAATGTAATATAGAGTTAACAAGAAAGTAACATGTATATTTTTTATGACGAATAAAAAAAAACTCTATAATTTTTTTCACTAAGAACCAAAAAGTAACTATATCTTAGCAACCCAACAAGCAACTCTACAAAAATATAAGTGAATAAAGCACATACCAATAATTTCTCATGTAATCCATTAAATATTATTTAAAATATTCTCTTCATCACCTATAATAAGTCTAAAATCAAGCATGAATGGCGTAGTATATGGCATGTTGAATCAATGAGAGAAAAACTAGCTTCTAATTACTATTTTCTATCATAAATATTAAACTATTAAAAAACTACTAACATCATAGAATAATTATTGGAGAGATAATTCTATTGACTATAAGAAGATGAGATTATAAAATTATGGGTGAAAATCATGCAATATCAAAAATAATTATTTAGGCATTAAAAATAAATTAACTAGATTAATTTGTTGTCTCCCTAGTAGCTATTATATAATGGTACTAGATTTAAAAAATGATGATGGAAACTATTAGGTAGCAACATTGGGTGATGCTATATGGTGGTGGCATTAAAAACAACTAGTATCTTTCTAGTGGCACAACCTAGTAGAGGTTTTCATTTTGTGGAGTGGTGGTGACAGATGGGTTGAGTGTGGCCCCTTATGGACTAATCCACCCTTAGTGGCTTATAACTAGGTGAAAGAAATAACACACATGACTAACCACTAAAATTAGGAAATTGGTTAGCAATTTGGTTAGTTACTTCATCCTTTAAATCTTGTCAACCCATTTTTGATGTCACAACATATCATAAATATTTATTTTATTTTATTTCTACCAACTATATTAGGTTACTAACATTAGGTGGACAACACAAGGAATATTCAATTTATATGCTACAAACAAAATACTATACTCTAGAGCAACCTGTATAGTGCATGGACCCTAAAAATTCATATATTCTTATAGATTCATAAATTCATATAGATTATATCCACCTATATGATTTGTAAGATTCCTTTATGCCTACAAAATTATCCATTTATTTCTCTAAAATTTAATTACTTTTATGTTGTTCCATAGGTTTTTAGGCCTACTAGAACCAATATTAAGTTATATTTTAGCTCAAGAGGTTGAATCAATATAGTTCTTCAACTTCAAAACCCTCATAAAAAGATAACCCAAAAATCTCATTAACCAAATTGACTCAAACCATAAATCTCCAACACCCTAAATTTGTAAAAAATAATTGAAACCTTAAAAATGACTTCATTCATCTACTAAAATAATGTGGATTAAACTATACATAAGATATATTAACACTAAGATTTAACAATACTAGGATTATCTCTCTTCCTTCAATTTGACAACCAATCTTTGATGCCAAATGAAAGGAAAGTATAGTAAAATATATCATTTTCACATGACTCTTATGAAAGAAAATGAATATAAATTTTTATCCAATATCTACAATGCAAAAGACAACAAGCATACCACAAGTTTACACCATATTTTTTTAGTAAAATCCTCTCAAGGGAGAAAACTAGCCTCCAGAAGTACTGAAATCGAGGAAATAGGGTTCCACTTTTTAGGAGATGGAACAAGGGATAAGGACCTATTTCCTTCAAGTTTCATTCAAGGAAACATTAGAGATCTCAATCTAGGGATGGAAATGAGGGAAAGAGATCTACAATAAGGTGTCCTAGGGGTGTGATTAAAGAATAAAAAGGGGTTCACCACCAAGCAAAGGCTTGGAAAGAAAGAGATGAATGCAATATGAAAACCTAACTAAATGAGATAGAGTATGAAACTTAAATACAAAATAACAAATTGAGAATGAGCAAAGGGGTACCTAGAAGAAAGATGTGATCAAAACAAGCTCTAAAACCCTAAAATTTTGACTTCTAATGCACACTAGGACTCATACGCGAGTAGGGGTGATTTAGTCCCAATATAGGGTTTCTGGGTAGGATCTAGAATCTCTCAGTGACTGATCTGGATCTACTAAAATATGGTAAAAAGGTAGTACTAAGACTCATACGCCCAGATTGTTGCAAGTATCCCTTTTTGTCGCAAAGTGTCCTAGGAGAAATTTTTGGAAGTGAGACTTTATGAGCCTTTGAAGATGGATCAAATAGGAAATTTTCCACTTATTTCATGTAAATAGTTTGGATATCTTTCTCTAGATCTAATTTTCCATGAGTCTTGACAACTTTCATGACAACTTTTGCAACTTTGTCATTTTGGTACTTTTGAGGGCTTCAAATCCACTTTTTCTTCAACCTATAAACCTATAATCACACAAAGAGAGAGAGAGAGAGAGAGAGAGAGAGAGAGAGAGAGAGAGAGAGAGAGAGAGTGTGTTATTTTAAAGATGGATAGGGGTTTTCCTTGGTCAAACCCCATTTAGGTACTCAAACCTTTATGATAAACACGGAACAAGAACATGGAACATGAAACATTGAAACATGAATCCATGATGTTCTGAATATATTCTGAAGGAAAATAAAAATCTAACATAAAGTGGCCATATAGAATTTTATATATCTTGATCTAAATTGGAGATGAGACAATGCTTAATCTCAATCTTGAATGCTACATCACAACACTAGCTCAACAGCATGCTTGATGCCTTGTGATCTTAACATGATGATGGATCTTTGATTTTTGCAATGATTGATGAATAAATATTCTCTTGAATGCCTTAGAAATGCTCTTGTAAACTCTCTTCACACTCTTGTGAAGTATTAGGATGCCTAACTCTTGATTTCTAGGTGAAATTATGATTTGAAACCTTGTTTATATAGGCAATCCTTCTAACTTATCATTTATTACATCCCAAATGTGATATTCATGAAATTTGAATCCAAAACCATGATTTCCTACTCAAAACCATAAAAAAGGGCCAAATGGGACTCATATTCCCAAGATGGTGTATAGGTCCCATCTAGGTAGGACTCATATGCTCAAGGTGGCATATGGGTCCCACCGTGGATTTTTAAGTTGAGGAAATGTTGGGAAGTTAGAAAATTAAGTGCATTTATTGATCGTAATGTAATTTTGATTGAAATAAGCTTTAGGATGTATAATAAAAGGTCTTAGGGCCTATTAATGATGATATGAAGGTCATAAATATAATACAACCCAAAACTTAATGTGAAGGTGTAAATAAACAAATTTTACAACACTAAATTAAGGAAAATTAGGTCTATTTAGCTTAAAGCCCTAAACCTAATGTGAATCTGTAAAACACATTACAACACTAGATCAAGGAAACATTAGGTTCATTTTAATGTTAATCACTGCATGTGCATGATCATCATGGAAAAAACAGTCTTTAAGTGGCAAAACATTCAAAAAATTAGTGTTAGGCAACTTGACGAAAAATTTGAATAAGTTATTTATATTATTTCAAAAATATGTAAGAATAGAATCAGAGAAAATTGAATTTAGTTTCTAAACTACTAGGTTTATTTAAAAATAAATAAAATCTATTTGGTGAAAATTTTAAATTTCAATGCAGAGTACTTAAATTCTCAGGGAAAAATAAGAAGTAGGTGTCCGCCCGACCACCCTAACCATAATAAATAATAATATTTTTTGTAAGATTTTATATATAAGTAGAGGACTCATGTCCGATGTGATGCATATTTTTTGTAATTTTTTCAAAGTAAATAATTAATTATGAATTTTTATTACAACTTTTAAAAATATAAAACTTGTATGTCCTGACCACCTTAACTTGGTCAAAACTTCATGAAATTTAATTTTTCTTTTTAATCCTATAGTATGTGAAGCATAGAATGTAACACATGTTTCAGATTCAAAAAATGTGATACCGTTTGCAAGTTATAGATTTTTTTCAATCAACCTATCGATCAAGACTTTAGTCATAATTTTAATAGAGAATGAATAATAATTATTTATTAAATTCAAATTAAAGCATAATTTATATTGGTGTAAAGTTGAGAATCTCCTCTAAAAACCCTTTTCGTTTCATCAATTTTGGGTAAAAAAAAGGTCGGCAGCCACATACCCTACAAATACCCATAATATTGCCACTTTTTGGCCCACCATGATCCTGCACATACCCTCACCCCCAAATTAACTATGAAAAAGGGATACTTTTTCCTACATTATATTTAGCCCCTACTTTAGTGAGATGAGGAACTTTCTTCAAACTCACACTAAAGTAGACATTCAAGAGGGGTCCAAGTGTATCGATGCAAATGGTCTAGGATGAAAAAGATCAAGAGGGTGGTCAAGCCCCTAGGATCCAATATCCTATATAAAACCAACATAAGCGCAAAGGGACACACATAAGGTGTATGATATGCAAAAAAATAGGATACACAAACATGCAATGTCAAAGACATAAAGACAAAATAAAAAGGAAGGAAAGGTGGATCAAGCTTCAACCATTTTTCCTACATTTTATGGATCAAATCTATTTTTTTGTCCAAAAATCCACGCTCACTCTGAGGCAACAAAACTTTAGGCTATCTGCTAGGTGAGTATCTAAAAAAGGGTGGCTTACAAGTGGAACACAATATTGTCCACTATGAAAACCAAATGCATGCTCATAAGGGATAGTGGAACCTCAAGCCATCCACTAGGGAGCCCCTAGAGAGGTAAGACACATGTATGCACATGGTCAATATGGACTCACACACATAAGCAAGTGGCTATGGGAAAGTCATGCCTAAGTTCAGCTCCCATACGTACAACCATACCAAAGCTATACCTCCTGATAACTTTGATAAGGCACTATAGTAATGGAAAAGGTTTCCTTTTTCTTGCTTGATTTGATAATTGACATAAAAAATGGACTAATGATATCTTGGAGTGGTGTTGTAATGTCTTGTAAAAATTCACATCATTTTAGGACCTTTATTTACCTAAATAATGCCCTATTTGGTCCTTTACAAAGGTGTTGTAAAGTGTTGTAACACACTTTCACACTTTTCTAGGACTTATTTGCTTAATTAAGCCTAATGGGCCCCTTTCTAAATAAAAATATGCATAATGTATAGCTTGTTTAAGTGTCGTAAAGTGTTTTAAGGAACTTTCACATTTATCTAGGTGGCCCTAATTCATTGTGGTTAAGTGGAGTTATTAACCCCCTTTTAGGCCTTAATTTTGACACCTCCCAAAGATCTTTCTCGATAATTGTAAATTAAATATAAAATTAATTCATTTGGAAAAAAAATGTCTTGGTAACTTGAGCTAGGACCCATTCACCCTTGATGGCGAATGGGTTCTCCCTTAATTAGATCCCCCTTTCTCAGCTGATTTGGAATGGGTTTTTGGCCTTCTTTTAGCTCCTTGAAGCTTGGTCTTGGAAACTTAGCTAGGTCCCATTCACCTTTGGTGGCGAATGGGTCCTCCCTTAATGATACCCCTATTTTTAAATTTCATTCTGGCAGGAATTTAATTATATTTCTTTCCACATCTGGTGTCAACCTTAATTCTTTGAATTTTGGGGTTAATCTCCTAATTTAGTATAAATAAGGGATTAATTCACATAGTTTCATCCTAAAAATTTCAAGAATTCAATCATTCAAGTAATCAAACATTATTGAGCAATTTAGGAGCATTCATAAGGCATTCCAAGGAAGATTTTAAGTGTTTATTGCAGCAATTCAAAGTCATATCATCATGTCAAGGGTTTAATACATTCATGTGTGTTAAGATAAGCAGTTAATGTTGCATTGAGGATCCATTTACAAAGCATCATCCTAAATCCAAGATCTACATTCTTTGTGGCCATTCCATGATTGTTTGTAGATTTGTTTCACAAGACATAATCCAATGTGACATCATTTGCATTATTTCATGTTCATGCTTCATTTCATTCATTTCATCATTTTTTTTAATTACCTACAAGGGGTTTGACTGAAGCAAACCCCCATTCACTAAAAAATCAACAAGTTTTATTTCCCTTGAGTGTGTGATTGCAGATTTATAGGTTGAATATCAAGTGGAACAAATTAGAATAAAAATTGTCAAAATTGTCAAATTTGCAAAGTTGTCATTCAAGGTGCAAGATCACAGAAAGAGCCCTACAAAAATAAATGCTACCTTATAGAACTTGATAACATGGGTTTAAAGAGTGCAAACATCAATGTACAGGATCCTCAAATCAAATTTTTGAAACCTTAAAAAACATAACTAAAAAATAACTTTTTGGATAGGTACACAACTTTTTATGCTCTAAAAACATTCCTCATAGTTTCCATAGTAGTTAGTGTCATTTTCTAGTTGTTATTAGCATATTCTTTTGCATATTTTGAAGTGATTTAGGCTTGGAAAAACAAGTGATCCATCTCATTTTCTTACATTTGGGGAGGATCGTATTTTCCACCATATCATTTTTGGTGAACCCGACATATTCAACATTGCACTTTTCTAAATTTTTGGAGTCTTTAATTTCATTTCAAGTTAAATATTGCATTCATTGCATTTAAATTTGCATTGAATTAGGGTTTCTTCTTTTGCATTTAAATTTTGCATAGCATATAGGGTTTAGATTTGCATTTTTTTGCACTTCTTAAATATGAAAAATACAAATATAAAGTCATCATTTTTCATTTCATTTAGACATTATTCAATTGTAATTGAAAATCAAAACAAAATTGCATTTCAATCTTTTTATTGCATTTTTACATTGAATTTCTAGAAAATATGAAGCTACATTTCACTATCTACAACCTGTAACTGAAAGATATATCTAAAAGCTTGCAAACCATTAAAAAATAGATTAAAAAGACCTCACCAGGACCCATTCATCCTTATTGGCTAATAATTCCTTGATCAAGTCTTACTTGAAGCTTCTGGCAACTGAAAAGACATTAAAATTGACTTTGAAATCCATAAAAAGATCCCAGAAAGACCTAACTAGGACCCATTCACCCTTACTAGCGAATGAGTCCTTGTTAGCTATAGATATGCAATTTCGAGACATTAAAATCTTAGTTTTTAGCTTTTGTTTGGTGCATTCATCTTGTTGTTTTAGTTTTATAATTTGTTGTTTTATCAATTTCTTTGCAATTAGCTTAAATTTCTTCATTTTAACTTGCATTATTAAAAGTTCAAAATTACATCAAAACATTTCATTTTCATCTTATTGCATTGTTTAATGAATAAATTGTATTGCTTAGATTCTGAAAATTGCATTTCATTCTAGGTTATTGCTTGGAGGTGTTTTTGCTGCTCCTCGAGCTATCGGGGTGTTGTTGATCATTTTAATGCCTATGTGATAGATGTCTAATAGTGGTGTATAGAAGTTGTCTAGTTAGGTTCCTAGAATGGTTGGGTTTGATGCTTTAATCTTATGTGATAATGTCTCAATCACTATACCACATTCCCTCAAAGGAAGTTCCAAAAAGAATATATCTTGTTCCTTACATTCGAGAGTGCCACAAATTCTTTGAGATGGAAGGATATGGGAAGTGCGCCATTAGTCTGATCCAACTCTAGAAGGTTACAAGATCTACCTCTAATAGTGACACATGTCTTACACGCACAAGTTTAGGAATGATTTGAGAAGGAAGGTTAAGAGAAGTGCACCATTGGTTTGTCTTCTCTTCAAGTTTGGGCACGAAGATTAGAAATGATATCATAGCTAATTATGAACTACATTTTGGGGTTGTTTTGTAAGTGTTAGGGAAGCTCTCTAAATTATACTAAATGCTATTTTTCAAACCACTATAATCTCTCAGCTAAAAGAACCAATAATCCTATTTCATACCATGCTTGCATTTAGATCTCTTGTTTTAATGGGAGCTAATGATTAGTTATTCAAACCTAGAGGTACTATTGATAAACAAAGGAAAGGAAATTATACTTAATAATATTGTGAGCTCATGCTAACATTTATTATAGTCATATTCACCAAAGTTGGAGCTATACACGTGAGAGGTTTGAACGCCTTCATCACACATCAGAATATTGCATGGAAAGTTGTGTATTAATGACTTTTAGTGCACTCATCAGGTTGTTTCTTTAAGCAAGATTAACACTATCTCATAGAGAATTCAAAGGACATTGAATCTGAATTAATTATGTGCATGCCTATTGAGAGTGCACGGTATGTGCAAGATCATCATGAAAAAATAGGCCCTTAAATGGTGATGAAATTTAGAAAAATCAGAGTTAGGCAACTTGACGTAAAAATTTGAATAAGTTATCTATATTATTTCAAAAATATGTAAGAATAGAATTTGTATCAAATTGAATGTAGTTTCTAAACTACTAGGTTTATTTAAAAAATAAATCTATTTGGTAAAAATTTGAAATTTCAATGTAGTAGTACTTAAATTTTAGGGAAAAAATAAGAAGTAGGTGTCTGTCTGACCACCCTAACCACAATTAAATGATAGTTATTTTTTATAATATTTTAGATATAAGTAGACGACTCATGTCCTGATGTGATGCATATTTTTTTGTAATTTTTTTCCAAGTAAATAATTAATTATGATTTTTTTATTACAAATTTTAGAAAATATAAAAAACTTGTATTTCAAACCACCTTAACTTGGTCAAAACTTCATGAAATTCATTTTTAATTTTTTTTTTATAGTATGTGAAGCATAGAATGTGACACATGTTTCATATTCAAAAAATGTGATACCATTTGAAATCTATAGATGTTTTTCAATCAACCTATCAATTAGGACTTTAGTCGTAATTCAAATAGAAAATGAATAATAATTATTCATTAAATTCAAAGTAAAGAATAATTTATATTGGTAAAAATCTGAGAATCTCCTTTAAAAACCCTTTCATTGCATCAATTTTGGGTTAAAAAAAAGTTGTCAGCCACATACCCTACACATACCCATCATATCGCCACTTTTTGGCCCATCATGATCCTACACACACCCTGCAATGTGTGGTGGCATGGACACTCCCATTAGGTTGGTGAGTACCCATAGATGAATGGAATTCCTTGGCATGATCTCAGATCTTTAATTGAAGGAAATTATGTTAGAAGCTTATTTCATGTTGATCGGTGTGGTCAAACTCATTCTAGGACAAGATTTTATGTTGTTAAGTGAGAGATATAGAGTGGATTCCGATATCTCATGTTTTGTGGTAACTCTTCTTGACCTATAAGTCCCAAAGTCAAAGGTGAGGGAAATGGCTTAGAAAATTTTCATACCTGAAATATTAGGTGGGTTGGAGGACATGCTAGAAGCTACCACTCTGGGTTTTAACATTCTTAGGCCCTGTGACATGGATATTCTTTCTATCTTGGCAAGGTGGTAACATATTACCCCTTCATTCTAGATATTAAAGATGCAACATTGCATAATCAAAGGGAGTGAGATGAGGTAGGAGTAAGATTCCTAAAGAAAATGCTACATATAAAAACCGATCCAAGAATTTGAATGGGTGGATAATTTTCCCAATTATGTGCAAACATATGGTGATGAATAGGTCATCTTTCATGTAAGCCTTGCTCCTTGGTTTTTATTGGATATGAAGTGTTCAATATATTTCCCTAGTTAGCAATATGATTTTTTATTATGGTTTTGGAATAATTTCCATGATGTTGGTTCTTTGAATACTTGAAGACTGATTTATCAAAGCCAACTTTAATTTTAGGTATTTTCTCTATAACTATGGCCTTGAGAAGTTGTGTCTGGTTGCATGGATGGAGGGGATAAGTTTTTTTGGTATACCTATAATTCAACCATGGAAGGGTCTACATTTCATCTCAAGGTACTATAGATAGTTTTTCAAGTTAAGTTTTTCTAACTTGAAGGATGACCATATTCCCCTCCATCATGTATATTGATACTTACAAAAATGTATTTCAACTACTTTATTAGTACAAAAAGTTTAGGACTGTGGCCTTTTATCAAAAAGAAATATATATTTAATAATGTTAAGAGGCATTCTACAGTGGTAGTAAGGGGTGGAGTGTAATGGTGTGGTCATGTTAGTGAAAACTCTTATCTTTCATCTTAAATTTGACTATTATTTACACATCAACATATTAATATATGATAATAAGAATAATATTTCCAAATTAAGAAACACATGAAATTTTTGTCTCCAAAATATAGTAAATAAAATAAATTGAAAGTAAAATAAAATAAATTTTAAGTAAATAAAATAGCTCCAAATTGATATCGCTTGACATTTTTTAGATAGATGTATTTATAGCAGCATAAATTGTCACTCTTCACAATTTCACACTAGGTTCAGTTCCCCCTTCTATTCTTGGACCTAATTGTGCTTTTAATTTTTTCATTTTATAATAATCTTTAAAATACATAATTTGAATTGGGAATAAATATTAATAATTATTTACTGATACTTAAGACTCCAAAATAGGTCTAGACTAGGGCCCTAACACCCCTATCTATCTTGTTTTGTCCCCAATTCAAATATATTTGTGCTGATATTTTAACATTTAGAAATTTGAAATTGTTTGTCAGTCGTCAATAATTAATTTGTGGGAAATTAAAGAATTACATATAAATAGAAATATTTTTCATCATTTGAAAAATCTAAGGAATCCTAACAAGGGATAGCAATTTGAATTGGGAAATTGAGCATCACAAAAGCAATCAAGAGAAGAATTAGTAAAATTATAGCAACATTATTTTAGTCAAGCACCATGTTAGTAATGCTTCATATTTTATGTGATTTTGTTTATATTTCATGTCTATTTGATTTTTGAGAAATAACAGTTGTAGGACTTCAAATCAAGCATCCCAATCTCCTTGAAGGTGATGAGTATAGTGACCTAAGTCCATGAAGGAATGCAAATATGAGTGGTAAGTTGCAACAATTATCAATTTTTTATTTATTATTTAGCATCTACCTAACCGAGGGTAAGCTCTCTATTACATCAACATAGCCATTGTAGAGGTAGAAATACCAAAATGGGGTTTGACTTAGGCAAGCCCTTATACTACACAACCCTTTCCCCTCTTTCTTATGTACAAGTTATAGATATGAAGCAAATTTAGAGAGGATTGAAGACATGGTTCTTCATTCAAGCATTCAAGTCCTACAAGTCAACAAATTAGGGAAAGTGGATTTTAACAGTGATAGATGAAGTTTTGACACTGAGTCTCGAAGAGAAAAAACTACAGATATAGACCAAAAAAGATCTAATTATGATTCTGAGTATCTACACTTCCAAGTCTAGGGCAACAACACCTTTGTCTGGCCATTTCAAGCTTAGATTTATATGCTAGGTTTTTCTATGTCTACACTCTTCTCATTTTAATTTTATTTAAATGTCTCTATATATTATGTGTTTTCCATAAATCATAACAGTTCACTAATTTTTTATAGATCAATTAATCACTATCATCACACACACATCTAAAGGAATTGAAACTATGATCCACCATTTTGACTCATCCATTGAGATTAGTAGCCAAGTGGGTATTTGAGATAAATTTTAATGCTTTCCCTTGTGATATAGAAAGAAGTGCTATTTAGACCATAGATCCCTTTTTCTCACATCACGTTTTGGTAAACCTGACATTTGTGCACTTTAAAACCTTCTACAATATTGATTAGGTCATGTTGAAATTTGAATACAACTTGCAAAACTTTTATTTTATGATTTATGCATAAATGTTTTCATAAAAATCATTAAAAAAATATTTACTTAATATTTCTAATTCAAAAAATAAAATTCTTTATTTTTGTTGTTGCAAGATATATCCAATCAAAAATTTCTCTAAAAAATATAACATACATCATGGTAAAGTCTAAAAGAAATCTAGAAGTGTTTGAATTTGTGATGTATGCATGCATATGTTGTTGAAAAAAGTGAAGATTTACATTGTTTTTCTCATTTCAAAAGTTAGAAAAATTTCAATTTCCATATTTGTCAAACTAGGTTAAGTGATTATTGCATTTCACAATCTAAAAATTTCATTTTTGTACATTACATTATTTCAAAAATATAAAATTGCATGCATAATTGTTTTTTATACATAACAAAATTAGGATTTTGTGCATTTTTTAAAATCTTCCTATTGCTAGACCCGAACCTCTAAAAATGAGGATCCTTAGACACTATAGTAAATTTCTAGATTTTGAAGTTAACAAAAATTAGCCTCATTAGTCTAGGGTGCCAATGCCCTTGTCCAATCAGTTTTGGTGAAGATTTAAACCATAGTTCTATCACTATGATTCTTGTGCAATTTTGGGTTATGTATTTGAAAAACTATTTCAATTTATGTGATTGTGATGTCTTTTCCCTTCATTGTATGGGAACTCAAGAATTTTGAATCTCATAAAAAATTATGAGCTTCATAACCTAGTGTCCCATAGCCAATACCCCTGTGAAATGTAGTTTCAAGCTTATGACTTCCCATGTTGCAATCACAATTGGTGTTGAGCCTGAGTCTTATAACTCTTTCACTCAAGATATTGCATCTACCCAATCCATTTTTTCATCTAAAATTTAACTTAGGATGGAAATTCATCCAAAAACCTCAACATAATCAATCTTAATAAACTTCAAACATTATAAACAACACCTAAAACTTTAATTGAAAATTTTAAAATAATAAGCATTAGTCCCTCCATATGGACTAACATCAAGTATTGTGCTAGAAATATCACATTAAGGTTTCCACAAGACCTACAAATTTCTATTTTCTATGGAAATTACCTACACACTTGATTGCACATGTTAATACATCAAAAATGATAATGATATCCAAAGTGACGTAAATTAGAATTCATTCACACTCAAATATTTGATCAATAATAAAATTCACCACATAACTCAATGAGACATCATAAAAGCATTTTATAATATTTTGTTTCCATTTTTAAAAATATCACGAGTCTCAAGTAGGACATGTATATAGAAAAATTCATCAATTCAACATTTGATAATTAATTATCATAACATAACCTAATTCATCTTAAGAATAAAATCATTAATTAAGTAATTCATATAATTGACACATAAAATATGGAATCAAATTAACCATCAAACATAGTAACATTGTTATAACAATAATTAAAGTTATTCTAAACAAATAAAATCATCATCAAATTATAATCTAATACTAAAAATAAATATCCAAAATCATAGTAATGATCAATAACATAAGGTGTCCAAAGTGATAATAGGCCAAGTAGCTTGAATTTCTAGGTCACCAAGGGGAGGGTCTCACTATAGTTATTAATTTCCTAGAAGAGATGATCCTAAGATTTGTTTCTTGTAAGACTATCATCACATTATAAGAGAAGGATGCTAATAGCCATACTTGTTAGTGTAGGAGTTGAGATATAGCTCATAGAACATGTTTGAGTCACTCAAGGACTCAAGCCTCCAAGATCATTTGCAAAAACCAACAACAACCTTCCTATTACCTAATTTCACTAGTAGCTCAATCAGGTCGAGATTTTGTGGTTTTAGAAGTTTAAGGTACATTTTACTTCTATTATATTATATTCCAAGTGCATAAACAAATTCAAAAATATTACATTATCAGATTACATATTGCATTCATACAGATGCATACAACAAAGAAAATAGATTGTACAAGTCTTTTCAAGAGAAGTAATCTTTATCAAATGTAAGAATGTTTATTATCTCACACAAGCCATGAGATTGAATTTTACTTATTCAACACAAATTAAGAAAAGCATATACATGAATAAGTAAATGAAAGAAAATGTGCATATAAGGAGAGTAACCAATCATTGCCTAAGAATGACTGATTCAGTATTGTCTTGCTATGTTGTTGATATGAGTTGCCTGTCCCTCCTAGTTCCTCATTGTTCCTAGATCCTGCATCTGTCAATAGAAATGGTGTTAGAGCAATGCTCTAAGCAATGAAAGATCACAAAAATTATATGAACATACAACTATGCATGTATAGACTGATCTCAATGTGCTTTAAATAATAAGTGCATACTTTAGGTGTCTAGGAAATGATCAAATCAACATACACACCTAAAACATGCATTTTTTTTCTAACTTGCTTGCTTCATGTGAAGATATAGGAAAAGTTTGTTGTTGTTATCAGTTTTAGCATGTGGGTTAAAACGTGGCTCCCACAAGGGTTGAGCCCGACATGCTGAGTTATAAAATAATGAGCTCATTTAAGTTTATTTAAGAAGTAAATGCAATATTTAAAGGCATCATATCAATATGATTATGCAATGATAGTGAACATACATACATATTGACTTCACAAAGTATTTCTTCAAGCAACTATAGAAGCTAAATGGAATCATTTTATGGCAACCTCATATGCATTAATCAAATAATATTTTGATAATGTCTACAAGCATTAAGAAATGAAATGCAACTATCAAGAGTATGGACAAAATGTTTTTCAAAACCATACATGGTTGTAGATGATCATCTTGCAATCATCGCGTAAAGTAAGGAAGACTTCAGATAAAGGTATTGCAATAGTGATCAAGTATAATGAAAGCATTGAATAATCATTTAGTAATAAAGTTGTTCATATATATGAGGTTACTATAGATCTGTGTGCATAGTGAACAAGCTAAATGTAGTCTATTTCATAAAGAAAATGTCAAAGGGAGTTTGAGTTCTTCAAAGAACAGTGAGACACATCGCCAACATTTTTATCAAATATGATCATGTAAGTATTACTATTTTAGACATAACGTAATAATGGTCATTCAGAATAATCCAAGGGTGAATAGAGTATCATGTACACTTCATAAAGATCATGTGATATGTTGCATGTAAGGTATAGTAACAACCATGGTTGAGACAAATGGAGCAGCAACAGGTTTAAGGAGATCACGATACAGTCTAAATCTTGCAATATGGATAATTCTCAGAGTCCCAAAACACTATCAATATATTGATGAAGAGGAAAAAGATCATAATAGTCATACAAAGAGGCAAGCAATGTCATCATTCAAGGGTCGGCCTCAGTTGTGTCAGCATTGTGAGAAAAACACTAAAATGATCATATAAGTTGTATACACTCAAAATTGGTCTAGAAAATATTAATTAAATATTGATTATTTAATTAATGAAATCTTACATAGTTCATATTTCCTTAATTCATCTATTCTAATTCACCCTCTTCATGATTTAATTAAAATAAACAAATCTAAATAATTTATTTTGTTCTAATTAATTCCCTCTCATTAAATTTGAATTTTTAAATTCTTATTTGTCAAATTTCTACATACTTTTCTAACTACCTTCCACCTCACCCTCCAACTCACCATGTGTCACATGAAAATAGTTTTTCTTATTTTCATAAATTGGATATTTACTCTCAACAAATTAACAACCTTCAAGACACATGGCTTCATCCTCCAATTGATTCCTTCTTACACTTGGCAAGATGGTTTTACTAAAGGAAACCATTGCCTTGTTTTCTCCATCCTTCTCATTCTTCATCGTTGATTTCTCTAGATTAGATCTCAACCGTTCATGGCTTCCAACTCACCCAATGCCTTGGGAAAATCTATAAATTGAGGCCTATTTACATCTTCTATAGAAGGAGCATTTATATAATATTACTCTGCAGAAATTCATCCATGTTTTAAGAGCTTAGTGTGCACTTTTAGTTTAGCATTTAGAGTAGTTTTTCAATTTGATTTGAATCAAGGCTCCTTTAGATGTTTCTTAGTAGCATGTAGAATCATTTCCATTTCATTATCATTAACTTAGTTTTGCATTGTCTTACTTTCACATCATCTTGTATGCAATTGTCCATTTCACCATATCACTTATCATTCCATCCAACAATCATCCAATCTTGTAGATGTAGATTTAGATTTTGCATTGTAGGAAAATAGGCTACTCATTTTTTAGATGAAATCTCAATGATTTGTGCAGGAATAAGATCTGAGAGCATAAATTACTAGGACATTTGAGATTAGAGGAAGATGAGAAGTTTTTAAAGAATTATGTTATTGAACTGTGTTTAATTTAGATAGATTCTTTACTATAATACTTCACATCTAAGTGTGTTTTAATATAATTCATGCATATTTTCTAACACATATAAAATGGCACCCACTATGGGGCCTAGCTCCTATTATTTTGATATTTTCTAGAATGTTTGTTTTATAGGATCAAACGAGTAGATTTTTGGCACAATCACGTAATTCTTTGCCATTTACAAAAGATCTTTTGGTGCATCAACTGACTGTTCCAGTGCTTTCACTAGTTTTTGTGGTGATTTCACCACTTTTTGTGGTGCTTTCACTAGTTTCTATGGTGCTTCTGACTTTTTGGTGTTTCTGCTTTCTATTATGGCACTTTCAATTAGTTCTGTAATTTTCCTCGAGAATGAAAACTGGTATTGGTTTTTCTATTTTACAAATTGCATAAAACACTATCAAAGACCATGCTAAAACTCCAAAATGCTTGTCAAAGAATATCTATGATAAACTAATGATGAATTTGATGCAAGGGATAGATTTTATGTCTTTCCTTCTTGCTTAAAGTAGGAACATATATTAATTAACAAGGAATGAACACCATGTTTGTTATTTGTTTGGAATGGTAGGCATATGTTATCCCCTTAACTGGGTGACCAAAAAGCTAGACCCCTTCCTTTTCATTTATTTGTGGTGTGTTTTGAATGGTAAGAATATGCTCTCCCCTTAACTAGGTGACCAAAAAGCCAGAACCATTCTTTGTTAATCTGTGAGTGTGAGTAGTGTATACATCGAAGGTTCTCTCTTTATTCATGTGGAATAAATAGGATCAAACTGCGGGTAGACCCTCTCACTTTTTTTTATCCTAGAGGGCCTCCCTTGGGGAAAAAGTACTCACCCAATGGAACGACTCAACTAGTAACACTCTAAAGCCAAGAGTATTTCCAACTGGGATATAAATGTGGATATTGGAGTAAACGCCAATATCACATGGTTGGCTCTATTGAGAAGGGTAGAAATGGTATCTCACCTTGATGGGTCAACTCCTACGAATGGAAAGTCCTTACTAGAAATCTTGTTATAGAATTGGCCAAATCCTTTATCTATTCTCTTGGTACAACAACGGTCATTGTGAAGGCATCCACATTCTCATAGTCTTTAGTAGAGATGATCAATCTACCATGGGAGTTTCATGGAGGCTGGAAGCTTGGTTGACCTGAGAAGAGAGTGTAATGTAAGGGGGAGCCCATGTGGCCAAGCTTCTGAATTCATCCACTAAAGTAAGTTTGGTTGGGGTAAAACCCACATGGAATCCAAGATAATATAGTCTATCACAGCCATAGGGAATGTGTGTTGTGCTTGATTGTGCTTGTCAAAGTGTTCTAAAAAAAAACCTCAAACAAAACTTTACACAATGAAAAAACTATAGAAACCATGATTCAGAATACATCATCTAGAACAAACCGTCCTTTGACCAAAAACCAAAAAAATCAAGTAAACTAGAAACAAACTATTGCATCCCCCAGTTTAGTGCTTATGCTGCTTTATGTAGCGCTTTCACCAATTTTTCCAGTGCATCCACCTTCTGTTACAACACTTCCACCTTATTTTCCAATGCATCCAAGCCATTTTGTGGTGCATCCAAGCCATTTTGTGGCACATCCAAGCATTTCTGTGTAACTTCTACCTTTCAATGCTTCCACTGACTATAACTGTGCTTCCACCATAATTCATAGCCAGAGAATTAAGATTGACCTTTACCCAACATTTTGAGACTAGATTTAGAATATTTTCCAATTCAAGATCATTCCCAATAAACCAAGGAGCTTAAACATGTCCTTTATCCAATGATTTCATGAAGAACTAAAATTCAAAATCCAAAACCCATAGCTCTTAGTCTAAAGGATCGTCAAAAACATCTTGCAACACTTTATGACTTTAGGGACAGATTGCTCTTCAATTTTTAAAGAAAATATTCAAAGAACAACCCCAACTTGTATTTGTTTTATTATTTCCAAAATCCAATACTTTTTCAAAGGTTTGAACATCTTGTCTAGGAAGAAAATTTTATCCCCATTTCACAATTGGAACCAAAATTGTAAAATCTTCTCAAGTTCAAAATTATTCCTTAAGTATCTTCAAATCTAAACTTGTTAAAATTGACATATCCAAGTGAAACACTTTACCTAAACTTTGATCAAACATCTAAAAGTGCCCATCATTATCAACACCCAAATTTGATCATCAAGTTGAGTTTACCTATCAAGGTTTTTATCCTTCATCTTGAAACAATACACTTTGTATTAAATTTCATCACCTTGGTTACATCAATAGAATTCATCATTCTATTCAACCTAGGTATTTCCTTAGCACTCTCAAATAACAATCAAAATTTAGCAAACCTTCATCACTTACATGCTCATTTTAACAAGGTCCCAAAAAGCATAAACTCAAAGAATAGGAAATTGAAACTCAAAACACCATGGCTGAAATAGATGAGGATCAATTGAATGATTTAACTTAACAAATGCAAAACCTTCAACAACAAATCTGGTATATGCAAAGAGAAACAACCACATAAAGATATTTTTCATCAGACATTTGTTCTTATTCCTCTAAAAAAAATATGGACATGATACCTTCTCCATCCACAACCACATCATCCAAGTTCAATGTCTTTCAATTATTGAAAAAGTTAAATGAGAATCCCAAATCAAAGTCCTCAAACACAAAATATATTGAACAATATTACCATGTCATGCATCTATCTTCATCTCTCATAAGTCAAAAAAATATTAGGATTCTTTCACTCAAGTTAATGATTCCATCCAACCACCTTCTTCGATCATATCTTCTACATCTGATGATTCTTGTCAATCTCTCAGTCCAAACCATGCTAGCATAGACTCCTCTACACCTCAAGATCAAAACATTCTTCCCACTTCATCTGACAATACCAAAATTCCACAAGTTCTTCCAATCTTTGACCAAGACCGAATCTCTCAAGAATTATATGATGATCCCCTCCTTTCACTTTTCATCCACAATAATTCATTTCCATCTTGAGAGAAAAGCATCCTTCCAAGTCCTCCTTCCACTCCATCTAATGAACCCATACCATCTCACGATTCCATTACATCTCAGGAGCATGAAAGTTCTTCCATCCTATCTAATGATGTCTTACAATCTGATGATCAAGATATGCTTTCTCCAAAATCCTAGGATTCTCTTACTCATCAAGATCAAGATATGCTTCCATCTAAGGACATCCTTTCATTCCATGAAGATGTCCATCCTTCTCAAGATCAAGATATTCCTTTCACACCACCACATGATAATTCCCTAACTGATGAAGAGTAAGCTACTCCATCTCCTACATCTCCTGATCCTTTTCCAAGTCAAGATCAAAACACCCCATCATCCCTATGTCAAGATCCTATCACACCTATACAAGCTATCCATGAACCACACACCTACAAATTAGGATCCTCCACCTTTATCCACTCCGGTCTACTTCCAACACCTATCCTTTCATCCATATCATATCCTCCCCAAAATGGACTTGCATCTTGTTTCACAAACAATACATATCCCATTGGTAAACTAATGTTTCAAAGTATGAACTACAAAGGAAAAGGATTAGGCCTTCATGAACAAGGTATCCTAGAACCTCTTTTTTCTCAAGAAAACCCATATTACCATGGCCTTGGTTATACACCTAAGTGTCCTAGTCCATCAAACCTACCATCTATCCTAGGTCCTCATCCTAGTCCATCAAACCTATGATCTATCCTAGGTCCTCATCCTAGGTCCATATCATATTCCTCAAGAACAACAAAGGCACACATCCTTGATTCCCTTTCAAAAATCTACCTTCAACAACTCATCCATGATACCTCCATACCATTCATCTAAATCCACCCCTCCCATTGCTCTTGGAGGAAATTTGGGTGCCAAATTTCAAAAGCTTCCATATCAAAGTTCACATGTATCCAAGGATCAACATGTCTCCTCGAAGAGGCATGCAAAAATAAAAGGAAATTTGATCCACAATCAAAAGAAAAATAAAAAAGGCTACAAAGGCCCATCAAAGAAAAAAGAAAAATTTCCAAGACCACAAAGGTCCATAAACCAAAAGGAAATTTCAAAAGGCCACAAAGGCCCATCAAAACAAAAGGAAAAATTCCCAAGACCACAAAGGTCCATAAAGAAAAGAGAAAAATCTCAAAGGCCACAAAGGCCCATGAAGGAAATATCAAATTCAAAAATCATGTGGATTCCTAAGAGTCTCATAGAAGCAATAAAATCTAAATTGGCATCCAAATCTTCTAATCCAAAAGCTTCCTCCAATCTTCCATCTAAAAACCTATCACCTTCCAAATCCAGTTTTCCTCCCTCACTCCACCACCCTTCAAGGTGTGTGCAAATTTTGACCTTGCAATCCTTTCCATCTATTTATCAGCAAGCCTTCCCACCTCCTATCCCTTACCCAACATTCATCCCCTATTATTCTCCTTTAATCCAAACCTTTGGATAATCCCTTGGTTCTTCCATCATACCTTTAATAGGAAAAATTTTGAGTCTAATTCCCATTTACCATGGTTTACTAAAGGGACATTTGGTTGTGAAACTTGATGCTTAATTCCTTCTTCCATCTTCCTATCATGCATATTTTATCATTCCACATTTCCACCTTTGATCTTGAAAATGTTAAGGATCTTCTTGAACATCATATATCTTATCCTATTAGCGTCATCCATATCTTATGTACCATATCTTTGGTCTTATCCATGTTCCATCATTCTTACTAGATACATCCTTTCTTCTCATCCTTGGTTTTGATGAGGAATGGGGGAAAAATACTTGGGTCTTGTTTCTGTATCTTTTCTAGTTGATCTTGATCATCCCATTCATTATCTTTATCCTTTCTTTCTTCCATTCCATATCTCCTAGCTTATCAAAATCCATGTCATCATGTCCCTTGGCAACCTTGAATCTTATCATGCAAATCATATTTGAGCCTAGCTGTAAAACATTATCCAATCCTCATATCTTTTGTCAATCAATCATCAATAATCATCAATCTTATCATCATCATGCCTTATGGAATCAATCATTTCTAGCATCCTAATCAATCCACCATTATCATCTTTTGACAAGAGATATGTTGCTTGTGTGACATGTTTTGCAGTGAATCTTTCATTTCAACCTATCATTTATCTATGGTTGAATTATCTCTATTGTGGGGCATCTTGTTCCTTCAATCGATCATATCATTTCATTCCATCTAAAAAATTTCTAAAAAAAAATCCAAAATCATCAGAAAAAGTTCTAAAAAAATCCAAAAAGATCTGAAAAAGTCCTAGAAAAATTCAAAAGCATCTAAAAAAGTCTTGGAGAAATCCAAAAACATCAGAAAATGTCTTAAAAAAATGGTTACCTTAGTGAAAACTTGGAAAATAGGCATCTTGATAGCAGCGAAAAAAAAAGAAAGATAAAAAGTCAAAAAAATCAAAAAAAATAAAAATCCAAAAAAATAAAAAAAGATAAAAAAAATCTAAAAAATCTAAAAAAGTACAATAAAAAACAAGTAGTGAAAACCTAGCTATAGGTGCTATTTGTGATAGATCAGCTTTTCCATCTATTTGGGCATGTCGACCATTCGCTTTCACCATCAATTTTCTTATCATCAAAAAGCATCATGTACATATCCTAGCATCACAGTCATGTCTCACCCTAAACTAGGGGCAAAATCCTAAACTCACCAGGGGCAATAAACTTTGAGCTTAAACCAACAGAAAAACAACACAACAAACACCACAAACACAAAGATCATAGTCCAACCCAACATTAAACATCAATCACAATCAGTAACACATCAACCATCCAAAATTAAATAACCAAATCAATCCAATCAAAACAAACCTCAAATGGATGATGTTCCTTCTGAATCATGGATTTACCACTGTGGAATGAATGTTCAACTAGTGAACATTGATTTTTGTTATCATATCTCTAGAGCACCTCGATGATGTATTAAACTAGAGGAGCCAGGAAGGAGAATGATATTTTTCTTTGATTGTTTTTTGTGAGTTAATCACTATTACTATGTGAATTGTCATGGGACATGCTCTACAAAGTATCACTAATGACATTCTAGATTCACATAGGAAAATGATTAACTCTTGTTTGTTTACACAAGAAATGCTCAGGTCATCTTAGTCCAATTATACATGTATGCTTGTGTTAACTCACACTATCAAACATCATGGAAGTAGTACTCAGGTCATCATGGTCTAATTATACCATCAATGTTTGTAATCACTTTCAATATTTCAAAAAGCTTAATGATGACAATAAGCACAAAAAAAAATCATTGGGATGATATCATTGCATTATTAGGTTTGCATGTTTAGGTTGCATTCATATTAAGTTTTGCATCTATATTTATATATTTTCCAAGGCTAGAAAACTTTACATCATCAAAGTGGCAGAAATCATCAAATCCACAACTAAATAAATGTAAACATCAAGTCTCAGTGCATTAATCAACCTCTCAACTAAAGCAGTGAAAAGTCCCTTGTTGATCCTATACTAGGACATATCAATTAGAGATGCCAAACCACATCACCCAATCATCATCAAAATCGACCTGTACTAGATGCAAAATCATGTCCCATGCTTTAGGAAGCATTGATAACATATCACAATTTAGCAATTTTATCAATCAATCAACATCAATCAATAAATCAATCAAATCTAATCAGCTCTTATGAGACTTTGATCAAACCTCGTGAGCATCTATCATTGATCCTCACCTATCATGAGGACAATCATCAATATATCATTGATCCTCGCCTAGATCATGAGGACAATCATCAATCTATCATTGATTCTCGCCTATCATGAGGTCAATGATCATCATTCTATCATTGATCCTAACCTATAATGAGGTCAATCATCTAATCTATCATAATCAAACATCAAATACAAGGAGGCAACGTAAGGCATCAATTAATCAATTGAAGCAGCTCAAATTCTTCCATATCGAGAGATAAATCGCTGGGATATTATCAAATTAGGATTTTATCATCATCATCATTGTAAATCAATTAAACTTTTCAAAAATCATCCAAAATCCTTTATTATCACAAATTTCTCGATTTATCTCCCAAGGGGGCATATAATCGTAATATTCTGAAATCATCGTCTGGGGCATCGTTAAATTTTTTGGTAGCACTGGTAAATTTTTCTTTGAAGTAATGCACAAACACATCACTTCAAAGAGGGGAAAGATGTATACACTCAAAATTGGTCTAAAAAATATTAACTAAATATTGATTATTTAATTAATGAAATCTTTATTCTTCTACTATATAAATAAGTTGCAAATTTATTTACATAGTTCATATTTCATTAATTGCTCTATTCTAATTCACTCTCTTCATGATTTAATTAAAATAAACAAATCTAAATAATTTTTTTTATTCTAATTAATTCCCTCTCATTAAATTTGAATTTTTAAATTCTAATTTGTCACATTTCTACATACTTTTCTAACTATCTTCCACCTCACCCTACAACTCACCATGTGTCACATGAAAATAATTATTCTTATTTTCATAAATTGGATATTTACTCTCAAAAAATTAACAACTTTAAAGACACATGGCTTCATCCTCCAATTGATTACTTCTTACACTTGGCAAGATGGTTTTACTGAAGGGAACCATTGCCTTATTTTCTCCATCCTTCTCATTCTTCACCATTGATTTCTCTAGATCAAATATCAACCGTTCATGGCTGCCAACTCACCCAATGCCTTGGGAAAATCTATAAATTGAGGCCCATTTACGTCTTTTGTAGAAGGAGCATTTGCATAATATTACTTTGTAGAAATTCATCCATGTTTTAAGAGCTTAGTGTGCATTTTTAGTTTAGCATTTAGAGTAGTTTGTCAATTTGATTTGAATCATGGCTCCTTTAGATGTTTCTTAGCAGCACATAGAATCATTTCCATTTCATTATCATTAATTTAGTTCTGGGTATGTGCAGGATCATGATGGGCCAAAAAGTGGCAATATTATGGGTATTTGTAGGGTATGTGGCTGACAACTTTTTTTTTACCCAAAATTGATGAAGCGAAAAAGGTTTTTAGAGGAGATTTTCAGATTTCCACCAATATAAATTATGCTTTAATTTGAATTTAATAAATTATTATTATTTATTTTCTATTAGAATTATGACTAAAGTCTGATCGATAGGCTAATTGAAAAACATCTATAACTTTCAAAGCGGTATCACATTTTTGAATCCAAAACATGTGTCACACTCTATGCTTCACATAATATAGGATTAAAAAGAAAAAATTAAATTTCATGAAGTTTTGACCAAGTTAAGGTGGTTAGACATACGAGTTTTTATATTTTTTAAAAGTTGTAATAAAAAATTCATAATTAATTATTTACTTGGAAAAAAATTACAAAAAAATATGCATCACATCCAGACATGAGTCCTCTACTTATCTATAAAATCTTATAAAAAAAATATTATCATTTTATTATGGTTAGGGTGATCAGACAGACACCTACTTCTTATTTTTTCCCTAGAATTTAAGTACAATTGCATTGAAATTTCAAATTTTCACCAAATAGAATTTATTTATTTTTAAATAAACCTAGTAGTTTAGAAACTACATTCAATTTTCTACAAATTATATTCTTACATATTTTTGAAATAATATAGATAACTTATTCAAATTTTTACGTCAAGTTGCCTAACATTGATTTTTCTGAATTTTTTGCCACTTAAGGGCCTTTTTTTTCCATGATGATCCTGCACATACCCTTCTGCATTTTCTTACTTTCACATCATCTTGTATGCAACTATCCATTTCACCATATCACTTATCATTCCATCTAGCAATCATCCAATCATGTAGATGTAGATTTAGATTATGAATTGTAGGAAAATAGGCTACTCGTTCCTTAGATGACATCTCAATGATTTGTGCAAGAATAAGATCTAAGAGCATAAATTACCAGGACATTTGAGATTAGAGGAAGATGAGAAGTTTTTAAATAATTATGCTATTGAATTGTGTTTAATTTAGATAGATTCTTTACTATAATAATTCCCATCTAAGTGTACTTGTTTTAATATAATTCATGTATATTTTCTAACACACATAAGAAAATTTAAAGCACCAAGGAGAAGGCAATCAGGAATATTTTCTTGTTGGATGTTGTGGTTGTGTTTCTAATATGTGGTTGTCATTTATGTCAACACTATTAGTATTGTTGTATTAGAGGTTGTATATGTCAAGGATATTGAGAAAATTGTTAAAGGAAGAGTTGCAGGTTTCCAGTGGAACAATGAAGGTCAAGAAGGTGTTTTGTTCTATATGTTGAAGATCAACTATTGTGGACTAAAGGGTTTATTCCTAAGAGTATCTAGTTCATCTACCAAAAATTTTAGAGGTTTGCATGAAGACTTGATCGTGTTATGGACATTTGTTTTCTAACAGTATTTATGTGGGTTATGTCAGTGTTCCTTATTGAAGTTCATGTGATTCTAGTAATTTTTGTTGTTGTGGATGATTCTATATTAGTTATTGTTTTTTGTGGATTCTTCTAGATCATTCTCTATCCTTGGTGTACATCCACGTTGATCAGAGTGCTCGTGGTTGAAGATTTTTCTCATGTGTGTTTGAATTCTCATGTTCTTGGCCGACATGATGGTTGTAACATGTTGTAGATCCTTGAAGATTTAGATTTGAATTCTTGGCGTGCTCGAGGATATTGTTTTAGGTCACATCATAATATTAGCCGACAGTGTTTGATTCACATTGCAAATTTGTTTGTAAACTTGGGCCAACATTGTAAATATGTTTTATATTTTTGGTTGACAAGGCTCTTGATGTAATTTCATGTTGTGGATATATAAGAGTGATTTTTTGAGAAAATTTAGTGTGTGTATGAAGTGAAGAAAAGCCATAGAAGAGAAAGTGTGTGAAAATTAATCTATTCATTCGATTGTAGAGCAGAGTGAGAATAAGTTTGAGTGAAGTGTGAAGAAGGTTTTTTGTCCTTAACTCGAACTATATTCATGCTTGTGTAGAAGCTATTTTCTTAGTTCATACCCTATGTATATACTCCATATTTTTGTGTATTGTTGAGTAGTGAGCCCTCTTGTATTTGAGCAATGAGCTCTAGGAAGTGTGCCTAAATGCATGTGCATTCCCATTCTTTCATTATACTTTTAATAGGGTATAATATTGTGGACTAACATCCACCAGGGTTTTTCCCCTAACAAGGTTTCCATGTAAAAGATCTTGGTGTTCTATGTACTTTTGATGTTTTGATTGTTCATGGTTTACTATTCATTCATCAAATCTAAGATTAAGTTAAGTAAAGTTTGAAAAGTTTAAATATTCTAAGACAATTGATTCACCCCCCTCTCAGTTGTCTATCCTTGTTTTTCCAACAATTGGTATCAGATCTCGTTCCTTTGAAGAAGTTTAAAATTTTGAGGTGATCCGAGATGGCATCATACAAGAAGGAAATTCCTAGATTCAATGGAAAAAACTACTCATTATGGAAAGTTAGGATGGAGTGTCATTTGAGGTTTATTGGTGAACCCTTCTAGAAGACTACAAAGAATCCATATGTTATTCCTCAGAATGGTCCTTCCACTGTTGGTGAGATTAAAGAAGTTGAGAATAATTTCAGGGCTATGGAAGCTTTGCTGAGTACTTTGATAGAGTCGAAAATGACAAATGTGATTGGTCTGAAGACAATTCATGAGATGTGGATGAAGCTGGAAACTTTGTATGAAGGAGATGTACATGTGAAGATGACTAAGCTACAAAGTTTGAAAGGAAAGTACGAAAATTTGAAGATGGTTGAAGATGAAAATATTTCTTCTTTTATGCAAAAAGTAAATGAAATAGTGATGGGTATTAGATGTGTCAGTGGTACCCTACATGAGGAAGAAATTGTGGCTAAAGTACTCAGATCATTTCCTCCATCCTACAAAACAAAGGCTCATGCTATTGAAGAAACTAGATCATTGAAGAATATGACAAGAGATACACTGATTGGTAAAATTGCTACCTTTGAGTTGAGTGAATTTGGTGAATCTATTCCCAAGACTGAAACTGCATTTAAGGCTACTGTATCTAGAAGAAACAAGCAAAGATATGATCTAGGAGAGTGTTCCAGAAAGTCATTCAAGTATGAGGAAGAAATGAAACAACTTGAAGATGAAGAAAGAGAGGTAGAAGAGTTGGAAGGATTGATTGTGAAGAAAGAAGGCAAAGGACAAGGTAATTATAAAGGAAAATTTCCAATTAAATGCTTCTCTTGCAGTAAAATAGGTCATTTTGCATCAAGGTGTCTTGAAAGAGTTCCTAGGACTAAGCCTAACAAATCTAGATTTCAAAAGAAATGTTACTATGCTAAAGAAGGAGTGACTAATGAAGAGTTTGATAAAAATAATGGAAATGAGGATGAATGGGTGTTCCTTGCTATCAAGGAAAATGGTTTGGTGGCTACTAAATTGTCTAAAGTTGAGAAAGCTCTTGCAACCCGAATTGAAGAAAAGGATGAGTGGGTTATTGATAGTGGATTCTCACATCATATGCCTGGTGACAAAATAAAATTTGTAAGCCTTGAGAAGTGTGACAGTGGGGTTGTAAGATTTGGAGATAACAATTCTAGTGTGATTCACAACAGAGGATCTATTTGTCTTGGTGGTAAGCATAACATTGTCGATGTCCTTTATGTTGAAGGCTTCAAGCACAACCTGTTGAGTGTTGGACAGATGGTGGACAAAGGTTATGATCTCCAGGTCAAAGGTGGAAGATGAAGGATATTTGGAAGTTTTGGAAATATAATTGCTTTAGGTAAAAAGATAAAAGGAAATATTTTTCACCTGAATACTACTAGTGAAATTTGTTTAATTGCTCACATAGATGAAAGTTGGTTATGGCATAGAAGGTTGTGTCATGTGAATTTTGATAATGTATACACCTAAAAATGTTCACATCACAATTGTCTGGTAATTAATTAAATATTTTTAATAATTAATTAAATCTCTAAATTCAATCAGCGTATAAATAAATCTAAATAATTTATTTATATTGTTCATTCTTTCATTTTGATTAAATAAATAAGTTTATTTAATCACTTTTCTTATCCATTTCTTAATTAATTAAATAAACATTATGATTTATTTATATTAATTATCATATAATATTGGCTTGAATATTTTATTCAAAGAAATATTAAATATTCTTCTCTTCTAAAAATCCTCTAAATTCCATTCACAATTAAATATTCCAAATATTTAATTAATTCTTCTAAAGTCTATTTGCAATTAAATATTCTAAATATTTAATTAAATCTTCTAATGTCCATTCACATCAAATATTTCAAAAATCTTTTAAATCCTCAAACTCACATAAAACTAAATAAATTTATTTATTTAATTTGGATTATCTACAACAACTGTGAAATAACTTCAAAATAGAAAATCAACAAATTCCTCTATTTCTAAGCAAAGTTGTTCCCATGGCTTGAAGACAAACCTCCATTCTTCTCTCCAACCTCCCAAAATCTTCCATCTTCCTCTCAACCTCTCCATCTCTCACCATTCAAATTTACCAGACAATCTCATAGCCATTGATCTTTTCCAGCGAAGATCTTGCCTATAAAAATCTATAAAAGGGACTGTCGGGTCTCTGAAAAAAAAAAGAAGCTTTCGTATGGGAAAACTATAGTCAATCAGCCTTCCAACATTCATAGTATTCTAGATTTTAGCATAGCATAGCCTAGCATATTAGCAATCCATATCATGGCTTATTATCTTCATATCATAGTTTCAATAGCATCCATAATCCACAGCCCCTGTGCATATCCGAATACCAATATTTCACTCCACCAACATATAGGATAGAGAAGTATTCCCCCTTTGCATACTCATTTTGTAGGTTGCCATTCTGAGAAGCTTTGCTTATACCTGAGAACAGCAACTTCAAGCAAATCACTGGAGATACAGGACAATGGAATGATTCTGAAGAAGCTTTGTTTGATTTCTTTAATTTCATTTTATTTAGCTTTCTTTAGTAAAATGTTGCATTGGTGTGCTTTTGTTATCTGATTTTGATACTAAAATTTCCCACACACATTTTTGGCACCCACCGTGGGGCTCTTGCCCCAAATTTAACATCTTTTTGCAAATTTTTCTGACAGGTTACGGCTAGAAGAGTGTATTAGCACTTTAAACACGCTTCAACACATATTACACCCATTTTAGCGCTCTTTAACTCTGTTTTAGTGCTCATTGTAGATCCTACAGCGCCCTTCACTTATTCTACAACGCTCTTTACTGATCCCGCAGTGCTCGTTACTTATCCTGCAGTATCTATTATTGATCCTATAGCGCTCTTTACTGATTCTGTAGTGCCCTTTACTAATTTTGTAGCGCCCATTAATGATCCTGTAGTGTCCATTACTGATTTTGTAGCGCCCGTTAATGATTCAGTAGCGCTCTTTACTGTTTTCATGGAGAATTTCTATTTTAGCGCATTTCATTTTCTTAGCATATAATTTGTAAGTCTGCAACTGTAATCTATAACTTAAGTAGGATTTGACTGGATCTGACGCAACTGTGGCTAGTAAGAGCTTTAAAAAAATGAAGCAATCCTAGGATAGTCACTTAATTGGAATGAATCAATCTTAGGATAGTCACTTAATTGGAATGAATCAATCCTAGGATAGTCACTTAATTGGAATGAAGCAATCCTAGAATAGTCACCTCATTTTCTATTTTGGACTAAAAGGAACTCCATGTCTTTGTGAAGCACTATCTTCACCTAGCATAGAAAACTATTTATTTGGGCTTAAAATTGAACTCTTGCTTGCTTTGATTAAATGGTGATAGGCTTATGCTCTCCCTTAATTGGGTGATCAAAATGCCAGACTCATCTATTCTATTTCATGCAATTTTAAGCTTTGTTAAAACCTTTTAGAAGGCCTGTTGTAGGGGGAAAAAGTACTCACCCTACGGGAATGACCTAACTGGAAACAACTAAAGCCAAGTTTTCCAGCCCACTTTAATCAAATGTGGATGGTTGATGAAAATCCCATTCGACGGTAGTGTGCATTGATAACCATCCCCAAAGCCTTTTTTCTAAAGGTTGGGAGGTATCTCGAGGGAGTATATCATTTGCCACACCGAACGGAAACCCTTACTACAAACCTAGTGTAGTATCTAGCCGAAGTCAGTTTCTAAACATCATAATAATCACAATGTAGGGGAGGGAAGAATCTACCCCCAAGATACTCACCATATAACTGCCAAGGACCATTTGCTCAAGGGATCCAGTATCCACTTCTATCACTCTGAGTACGCACCTGGAAAAGACAAAAACACAGGTGCCCCTTCGGGGGTGACATGGCTATGTGAGTCGACGCAGTTCTAAGATGTGTTTTGTTGATTATTATGGTGACCTACTTGAGTACTAAGAGTGAGTCTGCTTGAACTATCTATCATGTGTAAAACCTATGAGAACAATTTTCAAAAAACATTTTGATCACACACTTAATATTTAGTATAGGAAAACTATTCTACACCTTGCTTGATGTGTCTTCAAAACATTAATTTAGTAAAGATCATCCAAAACTCATGATTACATTGATTACTCTCATGTTAAGAGATTGGAAATCCACAACCTTGGTTAAGAAATCCATTCTCAAACAAATCAAAAAGCCAAAGAAACCACTTAGTTACAAGAAACTATTGAAGAAAAGATGATTCTTATACCAAATTTGAAAGGTTTTACTTAAACATAGAACCTTTATCCATCGATATCATGACTGTGTTAGAGGTTTCACTGATGATTATGCTATAGAACCATTATACTCATGAGATTTCTTTCAAAGAAGATCCCTTTCTCAAAGGCACAACCATAGTCAGTGTATTCATTTTTGTTATATTCCCCAACCTACAATTGAATATTCTACTCATCCAAATCAATCTCTGCAATAGAGAACTCCATCACATTAGGCATTTCTCACAAATCCATCTTTTTACGAAGCTACGATCAAACTTCATAAAGTGCAAAATCATTTTTTCTTGATCTTTTGTTTAATTTCCCCCAAACAGGATTTTCATCCTTTCAATTAGGTAAAACACGAGCTAAAGACTAGAAATCTTATAAGTCATAGAATCTTCATTCTATCCTGACTTTCATATCCATAAAAAAAAAATTCACTATTCCATTCTTTTGATCAAAAGTTAGTAGAATTTGGGGCAAAGCTTATGCATGTTGTCACGAGATCTCAAAAGCACATAGAAAAAGGCAAAAGAAAAAGTGCCACAAGCAAAATGGGTGATAATAGTGAGAAGGAAGAGAATCCATTTCATACTGAAGAGATAACAAAAGAAAAGCTTCAAGAAGTAGAGCAGGATTCCCAATTCCACACTTTTATAGAAAGGATTTTAGAACGAAACAAAAAAAGATACTTCCTCTCATTAGCTAATCAAGGAGCTAAGTTACTTGCCGATTTTGATATAGAAGGGATTAAAGATAATCTTGAAACTCCTCCTAATGATTTTAGTGCCCTTACTCAATAGATAAAAGAATTACAAGGGAAAATAAAGGAAATGCAAGGAGGTGCAACAAAGAAATATGTTTTGGATGACATATGTCCTCATCCATTTGATAGGAGTCTTCAAATGATCCCTTTTCCAAAACATTGTGAAATCCCTAAATTTGATAGGTACAATGGAAAAACTGACCCCATTGAACATGTGAGATATTTCTGAAATGAGTCTAGAATTTGCTTATGAAGATACCTACTTGATGTGATTGTTTCCATGAAGTCTGGGTGGACAATCCATGGAGTGGATTTCCAAGATCACCCCTCCCATCAAAACCTTTGAGGAGTTAATAAATCAATTTATATCACAATATGCCTACAACATCCAACACCAGATAACCATGCTTGATCTTTGTAAAGTGAAACAAAAAGTAGGGGAATCTTTCACTACATTTTTTCAAAGATGGAGAAGATTGTTTGCATGATATTCCCATCCTATTCCTGAAAAGGAAAAGATGGATATCTTCATCAATAGCCTAGATCAAGAATTAAGCTACAGGATTAATCTTCATTGTTCTCCTAACTTTGAAAATTTGATTGAAAATGCAATCACCATTAAAGGGGCCTTGGTCAAAAGAGGAGTGATAAAACTTGATAATCCAAGTTCATCCAACCATAACAACAATGATAAAAAAAGGTTTTGGAATAGAAATAAAAATGTTGTCAGTGATGGAATAGTGGATGCAAACAATCTATGAACAAGATCATCTATCTTCAACCTATCAAGTGCTCCACGAAACAACCAACAAGGAAATACCAACCAACAAGGAAACAACAATCAACAAGGACAAAACTCCAATCAAGAAAATATGACCAATCAAAACACCAAGGATAATCGTGGTAATTTCAATAACAATCTTGGCAATACCTAAATATCAAATCTACCAAGACCTCCATTCTTTTCAAATCGATGGAATTTTACCACTTTAGGTCAATCTCTTGAGTCTGCTCTCAAGGAGCTTCTCGATAATAAGGTTATCACCTTACCACCACAAAGAGATTATGATCCACGAGTCAAACCACCATCATGGAATGACTCGTATTATTGCAATTATCATCGATGTAAAGGTCATAGGACAAATAACTGTCAAGCTTTACGAAATATAGTACAAGATTTAATTGACAATGGTACCATTACAATTGAAGGACTTCATACCAACGATGATCATCAAGCATTCAAGGATCCTTTACCAAACTATCAAAAGGGGGAAACATTAGATACCAAAGCGAAAAGCATAAATAATGTTGAAGACAACATAATCTGCCACATCTATATAGATAATTAGCGGGTTAATATTATCAAAATCAAGGGAAAACAAGAATATCAACAAGTTAATGTGACTACGAGAGGACAAGCAAAATTTGTCTTAAAAGGAAGTTCATCTAAGGCATCTATTCCTCCTCTAAGTCATTATAATCTAGTTGATCAACTAAGAAAAACATCAGCTCAAATCTCCATCCTTGAACTTCTCAAAATATCCCCCATACACAAGAATATTTTAGAAGAAGCTCTTGTAAACACAACCATCGACACTGATCTAGATGTAAACAAGTTTCAAGCCATGGTGGGACATTTTTCTTCCCCCACTTGTCTTTCATTCTCCGAAAAAGATGATGCCTCCATGACACATCCACATAATTCATCACTTTATCTTGAAGTCATGATCCATAAACATCAAATCAGACATGTCTTGATAGATGGAGGAGCCAGTTTAAACATTTGTACCTTAAAGCTAATACATGCCTTAGGGATATAAAAAAATTCCATTGATCCACGAGAGGAAAATAACTATCAAGGCATATGATGATGAAGAAAGAGCTTCTAAAGGACTATCAAGGAAGAAGCCAAAGATAGGGACATCCTAAGCTGGATATACAAAGATGAAGATGAATCTCTTTTGCACATCAAGTTACCTACCGCCCAATATGGCAAAGGGTATACCATCATGCAAAGAATGGGCTATGAAGGAAATGGTCCTATAGGAAAAAGAAAAGAAGGAATCATTGAGCCAATTCAACCTATTTCAATACATCCAAAATAAAATAGGACTTGGATATGGTAAAGGTACAGAAGAGTCAACTTCACAGCAAGCACAACAAACTCATGAAGGAGAATCAATTTTTGATAAACCCCATGAAGATGTCACTTTACAAAAAATTTATGAATCAATTTTTCAATTGTGGAATGATTCAAAAATTCTAATGAATATGAATGGGACACCATCTATAATGATGAATTTTGGAGAGATAAAAAAGTTGATACCATACACAAATATGCACCCATTCTCATACAAGGAGAAAGCTCGGGAACACAATCACTTGAATTTGAACCACGATATGACAATAACTCAAGTGAGGATGATTTAGATTTTCACGAGATTGATAATCAATAGGAGAATACCATCATAGACCTTGTCCATCATGAAAATAACAACCATATCATGACTTTGAGAGTTCAAGACCTTACCCAACCTAATGATCCCATACCTTTAGTCTATTCAGAACTTATTGATTGGGACAACGATACACCTATCCATATCCCTACATTCCATGATGATGATGATATTGTAAATTTCCTTTGTTCATCTTATCAAGAAAACAATTGTTTCATCAAAGAATCTCATACTCAAGATTTTGATAGGGAGGGTTTCAAGTCTCTTAGCTACAAAATAAATGAAATAAAAGATAGATCTATCGATGAAAATTAAAAAATGACAGTGGTAGATCACAACAAGAGAAAAATAAAGAGCGAATCCAATGGTGAAAACCTTTTTGAGGCACTGAAGGATGAGAAAATTGACACTCTTCCCAAACATTATCAATAAATATCTTCTATTTTGATTGAGCCCATAGAATCAATCAACATAAGTACAATAGAGCAGCCAAAAATATTGCAACTTGCAGCATCATTAACAATGGAAGAAGTACTGAAATTCATAGAGTTCTTGAAGGAGAATCCAATCAATTTCACTTGGTCATATGCTGATATGCCAGGGTTAGATCCTAATCTGATAATGCATCATCTATCTATAAACACAAGGGCAAAACCTGTGAAGCAAAAACTCATAAAAATGCATCCACATGTTGCATTATTGGTTAAAGAAGAGTTAAAGAAGCTTTTAGATGTTTGATTCATTCGGTCTATTGATTATGCAGAATGGATCTCCAATATCATGCCTGTTTCAAAGCCGGATGGAAGGATTAGAATTTGTACATATTTCAAAGATTTGAACAAAGTATGTCCCAAAGATGACTTCCCTTTTCCAAATATAGATATGGTTGTTGATTTAACCATTGGCCATGCAATGTATTCATTAATGGATGGATTTTTAGGATACAACCAAATAAATATTGCACCAGAGGATCAAGATAAAACAATGTTCACATGCCCTTTGGGTACCTATTGCTGGAACGTAATGCCATTTGGGTTAATGAATGCAGGAGCTACATACCAATGGGAAATGCCAACAATTTTTCATGATATGATGCATACATTCATGGAAGATTACGTCGATGATCTCCTTGCCAAATCCAAGACAAGAGAAGGTCATCTAGAAATCTTGTCAAAGATCTTTGTCAGAATGGAGAAGTTTAATGTTTGACTCAATCCAAAGAAATGTGTCTTCGGTGTTAAATCTGGAAAACTCCTAGGATACATTGTTTCAGAAAAGGGTATAGAGGTTGATCCAAAAAAATTACAAGCTATAATGGACATGCCACCACCACAAAATATCAATTACATTGGATCACTACAAGGATGACTACAATCCATCAAGAGGTTTATAGCTCAACTGGCAGACAAAAGCTTACCATTTACACATCTATTGCATAAAAATGTCCCATTCAAATGGGAGGAAAAGTGTGAAGCAGCATTAATTAGATCAAGAAATATCTCATGAATCCACCAATCCTAATTCCACCAATTCCAGGAGAGCCCCTCATACTCTATATTTCAGCAACAGAAGTATCTTTGGGAGTGTTACTTGCACAGGAGGATTCTATAGGAAAAGAAAGAGCCATATACTATATCAACAAAACATTAACAAGTCATGAATTAAACTACACTTTCATTGAAAAATATTGCCTAGTAGTAGTGTTTGCTTCTCAAAAGTTGTGCCATTATATGTTGGCTCATATAGTTAACCTGATAACCAAAATCGATCCACTAAAATACCTCTTAAGCAAAGCTACCTTAATAGGAAGACTTGCAAAATGGGTAATGATCTTAAGTGAGTTTGATATTCACTGTGTAGATCAAAAAGCTATAAAAGGATAGGTCATTGCAGATTAGTTGGCCGAAGCACCTTTACAAGAAGAAAACCCAATGCACATTGAATTTCTTGATGCAGACGTCTTCACAGCAACAATTAAGAAATCATGGACATTGTACTTTGATGGATCCTACATGCAACAGGGCTCAGGGGCAGGGATTCTTTTTGTTACACCTGAAGGACATTCCATTCCAAAATCATATTGGTTGATGTTTTCCTACACAAATAACATAGCTAAATATGAAGCATTGCTCATAGGAATGAAGATAGCACTAGGTTGGCGGATTACAGAGCTGCAAGTCTACGATGATTCACAACTTGTCATTAATCAACTCAATGATGATTATCAGACTAAAGATGATAAGCTACTACCTTACAAGAACATGGTGGATGATTTTAAAAAGTATTTTGTGGTAATCAAGTTTTCACAAATCCCAAGGATTGATAATAAAGCTGCAGATGCAATGGCTACAATTGCTTCCTTGTTACAATTATCAGAAAATCAAAAAAGGTATGAATTCTTGGTGGAACAATCATTTTCTCCTACCTATGATAATCCTGAGACCCAAGTCATATGCCATTTAACCGGTTCTGATTCACCTTTATATGGCAAGACTTATACCTACCTGAAAAATAATATCTTAACTCTAGATTTATCTCAAAACCAAAAAAGGAATTTCATACACCAATCATCCTGTTATATCTTGATCGCTGATATCCTTTACCGACGTGGTCTTGATGGTACGCTTCTTTGATGTCTTGAACGTGACGAATCTAAAAAAGGCATTACAAGAGGTTCATGGTGGTATTTGTGGAACTCATTCAAGTGGTTTAACCTTAGCCAAGAAACTTGTTAGAATGGGATATTATTGGCCTACTATGGAGAGAGAATCTTTTACTTTTGTCAAGAAGTGTTCTAAATGCTAGATCCATGGGAATCTTATTCATGCACCTGCACAGGAACTGCAGCCTTTCACTACAACATGGCCTTTTTCTTAGTGGGGACTAGATCTTGTTGGAAAAATTCATCCTTCATCATCAAATGGGCATAAATTCATCATCACGGCTACAAAATATTTTACAAAATGGATCGAAGTTGTTCCTTTGACAACTGTGACCGGTAAACAAATCTCTTCATTTATCCTGAATTACATCATCTGTCAATATGGAATTCCTAATTCTATCATCACTAATAATGGGAGGCCTTTCAAGAATCAGGATGTTGATGAAATTTGTGAAAGATTTCACATCCAACATAGGTTCTCTACACCTTAATATCCACAAGGAAATGGTCAAGCAGAAGCTTCAAATAAAACAATCTTGAAAATCTTGAAGAAAATGGTAAATGATGTCGGTCGTGATTGGCATGTCTAGTTAAATCTAGCTTTGTGGGAATACAGAGCTAGCATTCACACACCAATAGGAGCTACCCCATATTCCTTGGAATATGGAGCAGAAGTGATCTTACCATTAGAAGTTGAAATACCTTCACTTAGGGTCTCACTCAAAGGATTGATAAATGATGAAGACTATTGAGTATCTCGTCTACAAGAGCTAGAACTATTAGATGAAAGATGTCAACATGCAGCTGATCATTTGAAGGGTTATCAACAAGTTATGTCCCATAGCTATAATCACTGAGTAAAACCACAGACATTTCAAGCAGGTGATTTGGTCTTGAAAAAAAATCCACGCAATCAGCATGACGAAGAAAAGAAAGGAAAAATTGAACCAAATTGGCTTGGTCCATTTGTCATCATTGCAACATATGGTTCTGGAGCATATTAGCTATCTATGTTAGAAGGGGACCTATTTGAAGAACCAATCAATAGCATTCATTTGAAGAAGTTCTATGTCTAAATCATAAAAATCAGAAAAAGTCCTGAAAAAATCATTAAAAAAAAAGTGCAATAAAAATAAGTGGTGAAAACCTGGCAAACAAGTGCTACTTGTGATCAAAATGGGCTCCTCTATCTATTAGCTTATGTCTTGCATTTTTTTTTCAGCATCATTTATCCATATCTATCATTTGTACATATCTATCATATCCATATCATGCAACAAGAATCTGTGTTTCATCATGGCTTGATGAACTTTGTACATATCCATAATATTTAGGTTGTGTTTACATTGGGGGCAGAAACATAGACTAAACAAGAGAGGGGCAATGAGTTTTTAGAATATCACAAACAAAAAAATGACAGTGTGACAAAATCCAACATACATTGATGCATCAAATCAACCGTAATACCAAAATGATCACTCAATGCCAATGAAATCAAACAAACATGGTCCAAACAATGTTAATCAAAACAAAAACATCAATGTTGATAACTAAGTTGGATGATCTTAATCTGAATATTGTTTGGAATACTTTAGGAAAAATTTGAATTGTTGGTTGATTTTTCTATCATATATCTAGAGCAATTCGATGATGTACTGAACTAGAAAAGAAAGGAAGGAGTATGATTTTTCTTTGTTTGTTGTTTGTGAGTAAATCATTAGTACTATGCAAATTGGTCACGAGACATGCTCTACTAAGTATCATTGATGACATTTCAGAATTTGCATGGGAAATAGGTTAACTCTTGTATGTTTATGCAAGCGATACTCAGGTCATCTCGGTTCAATTATACCTCGATGCTTGTATTATCTTGCTATATCAAAATTCATGAAAGCAATACTCAGGTCATCACTGGTGCTAACATACCCTTTGATGCTTGTATTAACTTTCAACATTTCAATGCTCTATGATGACACAAAAAGCACAAATAAGCTCTCAGAATGGCAATATTGTATAGATATTTTGCATGATTAGTATAGATTACATTCATCTTAGACTTTGAATTTTGCATTTATAGATTTTTCCAAAAGATGGAAAAGCATCAAAGTTTCATATCTTTCCAATAAAATGATTGAGTACATTTTGACATTCACACAAACATCATCACATACATTGTTCATACATATTTGCATTAGAAAATCATAAAAACAAAGCATATATCATAATCAAAACATTCATGGGCATTCATAAATTGTACCATCCATCATTTCACATCCACATTCATAAAATCATTTATCACATAGATTACAATCATAATATCATAATATTGCACTTTCATATCTACAAATCATGCATACATATACATCATGAGCATAACATTGTGAAACCATCACATTAAACATCATGCATATAGAAAATAGACACATTCATCAAATAAGGAATCATCGTTGCATATCATATATCTCACAAACAAATGTCAAATGTACAAAAGATGTGAACTATGCATGACATAACATCATAAAAAATGAGACCATATTAGTATGTGTACAAATGTCTCAATAGAGTATCAATAAGACATATAAGCCATCATGCAAAAAGCACTACGAAGTGCTATCCTCTGATGTTGCTGATTTGGGACTTGCCCCACCTGTACCTAATGGAGCTGCTCCACCTACTCCTAATGACCATCCTAGAGGTAATGGCTGAGATACACCTCTGCTAGTAGCCTGAGAGTGACTATGTGTAGACCGAGACTGTGTATAACTCATTCTCTGCTCGGGTGTCACTACATCATGATACCTAGTCCTATATAACTTTTCCTCCCAGGTGGCCTTGGTCACCTCTCTCATCATGTCACTGATCAAGGTACCTGCTACTACTCTCTGTAGACTGTCAGCTAGGGCCATGGCCTGCTCACCCTGTCATCTAGCTGTATCTCTCTTGGCTATCACTGTCATCAACTACCCCTGTAGCTGTGTAACCAAGGCATGCGCCTATGCTAATTGATCCTGTAAACTCTACACTCTACTCTACAAGGTAGCTATCTGACTCAACACCACTAGATCTACTAAAGATGATGGAGCTGAATGTCTCATTCACAGTCCACCTTTGCCACCACCTCTGCTGCCACCTCTACCACTCTGTCACCTCCTCCACCACTATCACCTCCACCCTCCTCATCACTGCTATCTCCATCCCCATCTGACTCATCATCATCATCCTCCTCGGAGTCATCACCCTCTGAAGCCGCCTCTCATTGTCGCCTATCCCCCTATATGTGGTCTCTGCTTCACAACTAGAGCGACAAGCTCATCAGGATCAAATAATCATGGCACAGGATGTTCTAGCACATACTAACCATACTCTAGAGTCATCCCCCCATTAAAAATATCAGCTTTGTACTCCCACATTTGTGCTCTCAAACTGGTGAACTCTACCACTGTTGCATCATATGCAATCCACTAACCCCACACTATAACCTCCTATTGCTGATGCGCATAAATAGAAGAACCATGTGGAATACCCTGAGGCTAACCATACTATCACCATACCTGACCAAGAAGAAACCTCTCAATAATCCCAGGAGTACAACCAATCAGATATATGGCAGTAAAGACATAGGGCATCTCTCTATCATCCTCTGGCCATGCCTCACAATCTACATAGGGCCGCCAGCATATTGTATCGAGATCATCCAAAAGACACTGCCAATGATCCAGTTTTCCCAACCTCGGCTGAGCAATGACATCGGTATATATGAATCTATATGGTTGACCGACAAGCCGTCATCCACGAGTCAATGGTCGCATAATGGAAAAATACTCCCATGCCCATATCTGTAAAAGCAAACAACCAACAGCTAAACTCCGGCCTCCACCATACACAATATGGTGTAGCTCATCATATAAATGTGCAGGCATGCATGATCCCCAAGCATATCGTGTACCCTACATCACCATACTCTCAAGTACACAACCCCACTCGACTACAAAACCCTTCGACCTATGGTCAGGGCACAAAACACCTCCAATGAAGCCTGCAAAAACAAAGGGTAAGGGTGCATACAAATCCATCATCTCTGCTCATGAGATATAATGTCCTGCAATATGATCATCTTTAAATATCCGCCTCAAGGCATCAGTACCTCCCGCCTCCCAACCATCAAATCTCACTATCTCGCCCATCACTGGAAACCTCAAGATGCGATATACATCCTCCAGAGTAATGGTAATCTCTCCTGTCAGCAAATGAAAGGTGTTCGTGTTGCTGTACCACCTCTCTGCAAGTGTTGTGAATACGGTTCTGTTGAGATGCACTTTAGGCATCTCAAGTAATGAGGTCAGTATGCATGCCTCGATCACATCTCTATCCGCCTGTACAAGTTGTGGAATCAATCTCCATGTCTTTGGGAATTTTTCCCGTAACTACAAGATGCCCAATCTCTCCTATTTCATAGGAAGAATCATCAAGTCAAAGCAACATCAATATCAAATCATCACGACAAATCAATCAAATCTGAATATCAACTTTTTTTTTTCATTTTCATGAAAACAAATTTATCAAAATCCTGTTTGTTTTTAACAACTTTAGAAGAAAACTTATCAACAAATTATTTTGTTTTTCATTTTCATGAAAACAAATTTATCAAAATCCTTTTTTTTTAACAACTTTAGAAGCAAACTTATCAACCAAACTATTTTGTCTTTCATTTTCATGAAAACAAATTTATCAAAATCCTGTTTTTTTTTAATAACTTTAGAAGCAAACTTATCGAACAACTATTTGTTTTTAACAACTTTAAAAGAAAATTTATCAGCTTTTATTTCTTTTCCAACAACCTTGGGAACAAATCTATTACACAAAACAACATCAAATCAAGGGCGCTATAGAAATCATAATGGGCACTACAGAATCAAGGGCGCTGCAGAAATCATCATGGGCACTACAAAACCTTAAAGGGCACTGCAGAATGAAGAGCGCTATGGAAAATATAAATAGCACTACAAAAAGACTGAAAGGTGCTAAAAGAATGCATGAAGAGATAAAAAAGTTGGAAATCGTGCCCTAAATGGAAAATTTTCAAATAACAAAAGTTTAACAAGGTACATACCATGGGTCCATAGTGTGTCGACCGCTGATGTCGTCGGATGTGGTTGAAATGGTGCTGGTGGGTAGGAAGTGCCATCTTTCTCACTCAAGAGCTCAAAAATTACAATTTTTACTAGGTTAAAATGAGAAAATGACATGGAAAATGACATTTTTAATCTATTTAAAGGTAAAATTGGGGCATTTTATCACATTTTATCATTCCAGGGGAAATTTAGGTCATCAATTTTTCATCTTACATCTTTTCATGTAAATTTCTTCACATCATAACTTTCGAACGATGAATCGACATCTTAAAAATCATAAAAATTGAAAAATTCCAAAAAATTTAAAAATTCACAAAAATTCACAAAAATCAAAATCTTATCGATTCATCATCTGAGGGGGCATATACCTATCAACATTTGACAATAAGTATCTAGGGAAATTTTCAAAATTCTTTGAAGCAATGCGTAAAACACATCACTTCAAAGAGGGGCAAAATGTATACACCTAAAAATGGTCACATCACAATAGTCTGGTAATTAATTAAATATTTTTAATATTTAATTAAATCTTTGAATTCAATTTGTGTATAAATAAATCTAAATAATTTATTTATATTGTTCATTCTTTCATTTCGATTAAATAAATAAGTTTATTTAATCACTTTTCTTATCCATTGCTTATTAAATTAAATAAACATTATGATTTATTTATATTAATTATCATATCATCTTTGCTTGAATATTTTATTCAAAGAAAGATTAAATATTCTTCTCTTCTAAAAATCCTCTAAATTCCATTCACAATTAAATATTCCAAATATTTATTTAATTTTTCTAAAGTCTATTCGCAATTAAATATTCTAAATATTTAATTAAATCTTCTAATGTCCATTCACATCAAATATTTCAAAAATCTTTTAAATCCTCAAACTCACATAAAATTAAATAAATTTATTTATTTAATTTGGATTATCTACAACAACCATGAAATAACTTCAAAACAGAAAATCAACAAATTCCTCTGTTTCTGAGCAAAGTTGTTCCCGTGGGTTGAAGACAAACCTCCATTCTTCTCTCCAACCTCCCAACATCTTCCATCTTCCTCTCAACCTTTCCATCTCTCACCATTCAAATTTACCAGACAATCTCACAGCCATTGATCTTTTCCAGCCAGGCTCTTGCCTGTAAAAATCTATAAAAAGGACTGTCGGGTCTTTGAAAAAAGAAGAAGCTTTTGTACGGGAAAACTATAGTCAATCAGCCTTCCAACATTCATAGTATTCTAGATTTTAGCATAGCATAGCCCAACATATTAGCAATCCATATCATGGCTTATCATCTTCATATCATAGTTTCAATAGCATCCATAATCCACAGCCCCTGTGCATAATCTACAGCCCCTGTGCATATCCGTATACCAATATTTCACTCCACTAGCATATAGGATAGAGAAGTATTCCCCCTTTGCATACTCGTTCTATAGGTTTCCATTCTAAGAAGCTTTGCTTATACAATATGAGAGCAGCAACTTCAAGAAAATCACTGGAGATAGAGGACAATGGAACGATTTTGAAGAAGCTCTGTTTGATTTCTTTAATTTCATTTTATTTAGCTTTCTTTAGTAAAATGTTGCATTGGTGTGTTTTTGTTATCTTATTTTGATACTAACATTTCCCACACACAGATAACATTGTCAAAGTAAGTTCCACTCAAGCAGCAAGAGATCTACCTAAGCTAGTAAATCCTACTAACACAATTTGCAAGGAGCGTCAGATGGAAAAATAGACTAGAATTTATTTTCAAAGCAAACAACATCATTCAAATGAGTTACTAGAGCTGGTACACATTTTTCTATGCGGTCCCTCAAGATTTAGAAGTCTTCATGGAGAGAGGTACTTTATGTTGCTTATTGATGATTACTCTATAATGATATGGGTTGCTTTCTTAAGAGAAAAATGTGAAGCATTAGGAAAGTTCAAAATTTTCAAGGATATGGTAGAAAATGACAAAGGTCTGAAATAAAATGCTTAAGGTTAGATAGAGGTAGTGAGTTCACCTCCAGGGAGTTTAATTCTTTCTTTGAAGAGAATGGAATGAGAAGACAGTTATCTACTCCTCGATCTCCTCAACAGAACTGAGTTGCAAAGAGGAAGAACAAAACAATTATGGATGTTGCTAGAATAATGATGATAGAAGGAAATATGCCTCACATCTATTGGAGTGAAGTTGTAAGCACTATTATGTACACTTTAAATCGGGTAAATGCCAATAGTAATTTTGGTAAGACTCCTTTTGAACTATGGTTTGGTTATAAGCCTACTGTTAAATATTTCAAGATCTTTGGAAGCAAGCATTACATTAAGAGAGATGAGGACATAGGAAAGTTTGATGCAAGAAGTGATGACGGAATCTGTATAGGTTACTCTACTAAAAGCAAGGCTTATCAGTGCTATAACAAAAGATTAAGAAAAATGGTTGAGAGTACAAATGTTAGAGTTGATGAGGATTTTGCTAAATCATCCAGCTACTATGGATATGATTCAGATGACCAAGAAGACAACACAAACAAAGGGAAAAATGATTAGACACAAAATCAACTTCAAATTGTGCCATATGTTCTAGTAAGTCAACTTTCATTTGTTCCAATAAATCAAGGTAGTTAGGAAGCAAAGACAAGTGCAAGTGGAGAAGAAAGAATAGAAGAATCAGAAGTTTGAGAGAGTCCTAAAACTCTATGGTATGTAAAGCTAAATCATTCTCAAAATCAAATTTTAGGAGACAAGAATAAAGGTGTGCAAACTAGAAGAAAGAATTCAGAAGAGTATTGCCTGATTTCCAAAATTGAGCCTAAAGATGTCATTGAAGCTTGCAATGGTGAACACTAGATGGAAGCCATGGAGGAAGAACTAATGCAAATTGAAAAGAATGATACATGGATACTTGTTCCCAGACCTAAAGATGAAAGTGTGATTGTTACTAAATGGGTCTTTTGGAATAAGCTGAATGAACAAGGTGAAGTGGTCCAAAATAAAGTAAGACTAGTATGTAAAGGGTATTCACAAATGGAAGGTATTGATTTTGAAAAAACCTTTGCCCCTGTTGCCAGAATTGAATCTATAAGATTATTTCTTGCTTATGCTACATATGAGAACTATAAATTCTATCAAATGGATGTGAAGTCAACTTTTTTGAATGGTGAGCTAGAAGAAGAAGTATATATTGAACATTCAGATGGATTTCAACTGACTGATAAGGAAAAAATGGTTTGTCGATTGAAGAAAGCTCTATATGGACTCAAGCAAGCCCCCAGAGCCTAGTATGCTAGACTAGATAAATACTTACTGAAGCTTGGATTCAATAAAGGTACTGCTGATAACAACTTGTATTTCAAATTGGATCATGACAAAGAGTTGATTATTGAGGCCTTTGTTGATGACACTATTTTTGGAGGAGATGATAATCTATGTATGAATTTTACTGATGAAATGAAGAGTGAATTTGAAATGAGCATGATTGGAGAGATGAAGTTCTTTTTGGGATTGCAAGTTACTCAGTTAGACAAGGAGATTTTCATATCTCGGCCCAAATATGTGAAAGAGTTGCTGAAGAATTTTGGCATGGATGAATCAAAGTTTGTTGGTACTCCCATGGTAACTGGATGCAAGTTAACTCAGAATGATGATTCTCCTAAGGAAAATAAAACAAGATACATGTCAATGATTGGTGGATTGCTCTATTTAACTTAGACCAGACCAGACATTATGAATGTTGTGTACGGTTGCTAGTTTTCAAGATGATCCAAAAGAATCTCATGTGATTGTTGTAAAGAGAATCTTCAGATACCTGAAAGGAACAATTGATTTTGGGCTTTGGTATCCTAAGGATGATGATTTTACTTTGAATGCATATACTAATGTGGATTGGGAAGGAGATGTAGATGACAGGAAGAGTACTAGTGGTGGTTCCTTCTTCCTAGGGAAGAAGTTGGTGTCTTGGTTGAGAAAAAAGTAGAATTTCATTTATCTATCTACTACTGAGGAAGAGTATATCATTGCTGCAAATAACTGTACTCAAGTGATGTGGATGAAATAGATGCTGAAAGATATTTGAGTAGTATATGATGAACCTATTTCCATATATTGTGACAACTGAAGTACAATTAACATATCAAAGAATCCAGTGCTACACTCTAAGACCAAGCATATATCAATCAAGTTTCACTTCTTGAGGGGAAAAGTGAGTGAGAAAGAAGTCATACTGGAATATGTGCCTACCAAAGAATAGATTGCAGATATTTTCACCAAGCCATTGTCGAAGGATACTTTTGAGTATCTTAGAGGGATGCTAGGGGTGATTACCTCTCCTCATATGAACTAAAGATGCATTTTCTTGCATCAATTTGTGTGTTTCATAGACATTTCTTGATCCTGATTGATGTTTTCATGGATGCTACTGAGGGGGAGTAGTCACATGCATAGATATGTTGTTCAAAGCTTGTATGTGGGAAGATAATGCTTATATTTTCCATTGATGTCAAAGGGGGAGAAGATTCATGTGAAAAATTGTTGCTTATTTGAGGAGAAGAGTCTTGTGGGGAGAAGATCATGTAGAAGAGGTTAAGGAAGAAGAGTCAGAATCTAAGGGGGAGTAAGTGTTGGTTGTGAGTTGTGTTGATGGTTTTTGTTCACATCATGTGTTGCCATCAATGCAAAATGGGGAGATTGTTGGATGTTGTGGTTGTTTTACTGATATGTGGTTGTCATTGATGTCAACACTATTATCACTATTGTATTGAAGGTTGTATATGTCAAGGATATTGAGAAAATTGTTAAAGGAAGAGTTCCAAGTTGCTAGTGGAATATTGAAGGTTAAGAAGGTGTTTTGTTATGTACATTGAGGATCAACTATTGTGGACTAAAGGGTTTATTGCTAAGAGTATCTAGCTCATCTACTGGAAGTTTCAAAGGTACACGTGAAGACTTGATCGTGTTATGGAAAGTTGTGTTCTGACAGTATTTTTGTGGGTTATGTTAGTGTTCCTGATTGAAGTTCATGTGATTTTGGTAATTTCTGTTGCTATGGATGATTCTCTGTTATTTCTTGTTGTTTGTGGATGCTTCTAGATCATTCTCTATCCTTGGTGTACATCTGTGTTGATCGGAGTGCTCGTGGTTGAATATTTTTCTCATGTTCTTGGTCGACATGATGATTGTAATGTTGTGGATCCTTGAAGATTTAAATTTGAATGTTTGGTGTGCTTGAGGATATTGTTTTAGGTTGCATCATAATATTAGCTGATGGTGTTTGATTCGCATTACAAATTTATTTGTAAACTTGGGCCGACATTGTAAATATGTTTTATATTTTTGGATGAAAAGGTTGTTGATGTAATTTCATGTTGTGGATATATAAGAGTGATTGTTTGAGTGAAGTTAGTGTGTTTATGAAGTGAAGAAAATCTAGAGAAGAGGAAGTGTGTGAATATTGATCTATTCATTCGATTGCAAAGTAGAGTGAGAAGAAGTTTGAGCGAAGTGTGAAGAAGGTTTTTTGTGCTTAACTGGAACCATAATTAGGCTTGTGTAGAAGTTATTTTCTTAGTTTATACCATGCGGATCAAATCTGTATTGTTGTGTATTGTTGGGCAGTGAGCCCTCTTGTATTTGAGCAATGAGCTCTAGGCAGTATGCCTGAATGCATGTGCATTCCCATTATCTTTCATTATACTTTTAACAAGGTATAATATTGTGGACTAACATCCACCATGGTTTTTCCCCTAACAGGGTTTCCACGTAAAAAATCTTGGTGTTCTATGTGCTTCTAATGTGTTGATTGTTCATGGTTTATTGTTCATTCATTAGATTGGAGATTAAGTTAAGTTTGAAAAGTTTAAATATTTTGAGACAATTGATTCACCCCCCCTCTCAAGTTTTTGTCCTTGTTTTTCCAACATTGCTATGAGATAGTCAACATTTACCACAAAAGGAGTAATTTGGAACATGAGTGTGATGCATTGAAGAATACAAAAGAGTTCATTATAGGCCATGTTTTTGTCTCAAGAGTGCCATGGTGTTTTGTTTTTACAAGTGAAAGACTTTCCATTAAGAAGATGAAACATGGATGTAACCAGAATCTTTACAAGTAGAAAAGAGAAATACCCAGAAGACACCATGGTTTCAAGATAGGAATAAAGGGAGAAAATCCAGAATAAAATTTATTTTCTTTCTTTCAAGAAGAAATAATAAATACAGAGCCATAGAAGCATTTTAAGCTCTAAACCCTATAAGAGTTTCTCATAGGTGACCTGGAAGTTTATTTCTACTTCCACATGAGAAAATATAGAGAAACACACTAGAAGTTTCACAATGAGGCCATGGCCTAAGAACTCTAAAAGCTTTCAAAATGATGAAAATTTCCAAATCTAAAACAAAATCAGACTTACTATGTAATTTTCTAATAAATTATCAAAAGGAACCTTCAAGAATGGCGTAGGAATGTAGTTTACATGTTCCATATTCAAACCCTAGGTTCCTCCATGGTAGTTCCTTCTCAAGCAAGCAAAGGTGAAATAAAATGAAGTGAAGAAAAGCCAAAGAAGAGAAAGTATGTGAATATTGATCTATTCATTTGATTGTAGAGCAGAGTGAGAAAAAGTTTGAGCAAAGTGTGAAGAGGGTTTTTTGTGCTTAACTAGAACTATAATCAAGCTTGTGTAGAAGCTATTTTCTCAATTCATGCCCTATGGATCTAATCTATATTGTTGTGTATTGCTGGGCAGTGAGCCCTCTTGTATTTTTGTAGTGAGCTATAAGCAGTGTGCCTAAACACATGTGCATTCCCATTATCTTTCATTATAATTTTAACAAGGTATAATATTGTGCACTAACATCCATCGTGGTTTTTCCCCTAACAGGGTTTCCACGTAAAAAAACTTGGTGTTCTATGTGCTTCTAATGTGTTGATTGTTCATGGTATACTGTTCATTCATTAGATCTGAGATTATGTTAAGTAAAGTTTGAAAAGTTTAAATATTTTGAGACAACTAATTCACCCCCCCTCTCAGTTGTTTGTCCTTGTTTTTCCAACATTGCTATGAGAGTCAACATTGCCCACAAAAGGAGTAATTTGGAACATGAATGCGATGCATTGAAGAATATAGAAGAGTTCATTGTAGGCCATGTTTTTGTCTCAAGAGTGTCATGGTGTTCTATTTTTACAAGTGAAATCCTTTCCATTAAGAAGATGAAACATGGATGTAACCAAAATCTTTACAAGTAGAAAAGAGAAATACCCAGAAGACACCATGGTTTCAAGGCATGAATGAAGGGAGAAAATTTAGAATAAAATTTATTTTCTTTCTTTCAGGAAGAAATAATAAATACAAAGCCATAGAATCATTTTAAGCTCTAAACCCTGTAGGAGTTTCTCATAGGTGACCTGGAAGTTTATTTCTACTTCCACATGAGAAAATATAGAGAAATGCACTAGAAGTTTCACAATGAGGCCACAACCTAAGAACTCCAAAAGCTTTCAAAATGATGAAAATTTCCAAATCTGAAACAAAATCAGACTTACCATGTAATTTCCTAAGAAATCATCAAAAGGAACCTTCAAGAATGGCATAGGAATGTAGTTTACAAGTTCCATCTTCAAACCCTAGGTTCCTCCATGGCAGCACATTCTCAAGCAAGCAAAGGTGAAATAAAATGAATCAGATTTTTCTCTTGCTTTTGATTTAGGGTTTTGAAAGCCCTAATGGGAGTTCAATAAAGTAAAGGAATTTTTCCTTTTCAAAACTTTATACACATTTTTCAAAACTTTATTCACATTAGATTATGTCTCAACATTTCATATGCCTTATAATTCTTTTAAACATTTCTTAAGACTAAGTCAATAAGTCAAAATTAGTCTTTTGTATATACCTTTTCAAATACTCCTTATATCATGCATCCAATTTCAAAATTGTAAAACTTTATTGAAAGTGATGGATATAAATCACTTTAATAAAATTATTTATTGATGCAAAGATAAACATGCTACATTAGCTTTCTAAGATTTAGTCAAAGAAAGATAAATTGAACTTTAAATTCCTATGCCTTGAGTCATGGAGAGTTGATAAGGTCCTTTTGCATCGATTTTATTGTAAGAAAAGTGAATTTAATGATATTTGTTATAAATCATTAATTCATATTGTTATTTTTGAATGCAAAATGAATGCATACCTTACATTGTTCCTTGTTTATTGGAGGGGTCTTCATAGTTGCAAGAATAATGGAGCTAGTTGAATGAGTTAAGTCAACCAAAGGAGGGAATATAGGAGTTTTTAATTGATTTTGAGGTAAAATTGGAGCTTTTGGAGGGTGTTTTGAAGAGTCATCATGTTTTCTAAGGTCACATTTAACTTTTTACACACATGGGAGCTCCTTTGATAAAGTTTTAGTTGCTATTTTTGGGGATTTTTTAGTGCATCCGACCCAAGTAGTTTCTAGGAGCTATTTTGATGGATCTTGTTGGGAGTTGAGTGATATAGTCACTTATGTGACTTCATTGTAATCAGTTCTTAGTAGTTCCTTTTCTGATTTGTGACTTTTGAGCCCTTTGGAGAAAAGAAAGTGCTTTGGTAACTTAGTATTTTGAGCATGTATATTAGTGAAGGCCTTGGACATCAATGATATTGAGTATTTTTCCTTCTCACTCAATGCTTTATTGTGTGCACTTATTGATTGATTGAATTATTTGTGAAATCTTATTCTTTTCATTGTGATTTTGTCTCAAATTTAACACCTTTTGGAGAGATATATGTCATTACAGGTTATAATTAGTGTTATAGGTGCAATAATTTTTTAGTTGTGAGATTTATTTCCCTCTAAGAGTTTTAGCATCCTAACCTCTATATAAATTACTGATGTAAAGACATATGAAAAGCGAGTTGTGTAATCCAGTTTTAGTCATTGTCAGAATTGTGCATACAAGCTGTATATGTAGGCTCTAGGTAGTTTTTGGTGTATCACCTTAGTTTTTTTCTAATATTAGTTTTTTAGTTCATGCATATCCTTCTTCCCTTTTCCTCATCAGTCAGTAGTTTAGGTGATATAACTAGCTAGGAAGCTAGCCTATCTAGAGGTTCATTCTCATTTTGGGTGACCCACAACCCGAGAATGCTCCCATGTTTCTCTAGCTAACTCAGTTTCACAACTTAGTTTGGGTGCAAGTATAAGAGATAACACTTCCACTAGATGGAAAAGTAAGAACATGAAATTGTAACAATGGATGCAAGATGCATGACCAATATGAAATATTGAATATTGCAATGATATATTGGACTTACACAACACTCAATTGAGCTTTGGATGAATGAAATGTACATATGAAGCCTTGCTTTATAGGCAAGGAGAGATATAGGATTAGACAAGATCATGACAAGTGTATTAATCCTATCACATGAGACAACTAAGTCATAACAACCTCAATAAAAATATTAAATGCATGAGAGAATTATTAAATTTCTAGATAACTAAAAGTAAATAATGACACATGGCCCCATTATAACTAACTTCTAGAAATGACAACTAGGAAACTTAGCTATTAAGTAAACTTATAATAATGTGAATAGGTCCTCAATAATAACTAGTTAGGAAATAGCCCCATTCACACCAACAACTAGAAAATACACATACATGTGTATGCAACTATCCAAATTTATAGCTATATACTATTGGTTATTTGATTCCATTACTATGATCAATCCTCCATCACTACTAGCTATTTTATTCTTATAGAAATAAACTATTTCACAAGATGGATTGGAGATAGGGAACTAAAGAATGCAATAGGGGTTGTATTTATTAATTTCCTAGAAGAGATGATCCTAAGATTTGGTTCTCTTAAGATTATAATCACTCATAGTACTAAGGGTCTCATTAGGATCATAATTACATGATTTTCTCATCATTATGGGGTATATATTTGTTACTATATGCTTTTATTTTCTTATATAGGGTTTGTTGGAGTTATGGAGAGACACTAAGAGGGGGGGTGAATCAGTGTCTAAACTTTTTCAACTTTGACCAAGATTTTTAATTTTGGTTTCCTTTTCTTTCAACAATAGAGTAGAGTAATCACTTTTGAAAGCACAAAGATATGACAACATTAACTTAGTCTATTAGACAACTTATGAAAATATGATTTGAGTGAGATATCTTGCATTTTCCAAAATAGTTATGGCTGACATTGATTAACAATCAAATCATGATGACAGTGCAGGTGCAACTCATAAGACTGTGCAAATGATGAACAACATTATTGACTCACTTCTTAAACAATTGATTTGAATGCAACTTTAAAGACAAGAAATGTATTGAGACAAAAAACACCGCTAGAAAATTATAACTATTGTTGAGCAAAGAATCAAATGAGAAATTTTAAGCTTCCTTTTGAATTAGACTCTTCAACAATTACTTGTGCAAGATATTTGAACTAAATATTTGTAGATATGAAGGAACTATCATTCAACAATGTTCAGATAGACAAAAAATATCACAATCAAGAAACATTATGACATAAAAACAAAGAGACTATTAGACAAAGGATTTTCCAAGTGGAAAACCCTCCTGAGGTAGAAAAACCACTCCTAAACTACCTTACTGGCTTAATCTTCAAAAAACACTATTAACAATGCCTTATAGGCTAATTTCTAAGCACCAACTCAAGGAGCACCAACCCCTCATTTTTAAACACCAATTTCAAGGAGCACCAACCCCTCAAATTACTTTCAGAACAATAATAATATTAGAGGATCTCTTTGTTTTCAGTTAAGCACATGTTTCTCTATTTTCTCATCTACAGAATACCTTAAAGATTTAATAATTGAATCCTTAAAATACTATATAGAGAAGAAATTTACAATGTATTTGCCTCTTGTTATTCAGATTTTATTGCAGAGTTTATCCATACACTTTCATACAGCAAAGGAATGATAAACTCATAACTACAACAACAACAGAATAGAAAATAGTTTTATGCTTCTATTTATACATTTTTTTAGGTATTAAGTCTTCAATGAATTTCATGGTCAAAGGAGAATAGAGTAAAGATAACTCTTTTTGAATTGAATGCCAGATATGTAATTGTCTTCAAGAGTAACGGCTGAACAACCAAACTGAAAAGATTTTGACTGAAGTTAACAAAGCTTTTTACAATTGAAATCTTCATCTTGTACCCAGCAAGATTATTAGTCAAGGTGAAATTAATTTGCCAATAAAAGAGCCATTTCACCCAACTAAGAGCCATCCTCAACACTATAGGAAATAAATTTTAATGAGCACAAATATCATTTAGAAACTAATTTTTTTGATAACCCAAATGCCCATTCAATTGTTCCAAAAAACCCTAAATTTCAAACTTGAATTTCTGAAAAGCAATGATCAGAAAATGACAAATTCTACAATGAATAAGGAGAATACAAAGTATAATTGATAGAATCTCAAAGACCACAAATACCCACAATTTGAAATGTATGAGATCATTTCATAATGAAACTGCCAAACTTAAAAAATACGACTACCCACCATCATAAATCATAACCTTCAATACATGAATAACAATACTTTGTCAGGGAATCATTTGCCACATTAGTAACTGAGATGCAAAGAACAGTTCTAAAAATGGTGATAATAAATCTTCATAGTAAAGACAAAAACCTTATCACCACCAAATGCCAAGAATAAACACCATTTTCCAAAACCCATAAAGCAATCAGGAATATATTTCTGACAAAGTTAATTAGGAGCTCGATTTTCTCTTTCTTTTTCATGATTTGAGCAAAATCAATGACTATCATAACAAATGATGAAAGTGTTACCAATATGTGCAGCATGAAACACATAAATACCAGTCAAATCTGCAACTCCAATGACTCCATTCGCAGCCACATTCTTCATAACAAAAACACTTGGTGATTTCTTCCTGTCAGAGACGTTACAGCTAGCTGGGAAAAAGATAATTAGCAAAGATATCAAAGAAGAACATAGCAGATTGATTTTCTCCATGGCGGAACTGATTAGGGTTCCATACTCTTGCAAAAAGGTAGCATGATGAAAACATGTTTTTCCCTATTCTTTCCTTTTCCAAACCATTCAATGACTTTAGAAATGAACATAATGCAGTTTGAAATCCAATTTTGATAAAGACATCATAATGAATAAAATCTACTGCCTTATACCAATTATAACCTTCATGACTTGTCAAAGTCAATGTATTCAATGAAAGCCATATCGACACCACATTTCACTACCCATGAAAAAAAGATGCCATAATAACTATTGCTGCCAATGAAGTATGTGTAAGCCCAAAAAAGAACATGTGAATGATGCCAACCCTTAGTGTATAGAAGACTCCAAATATAATGTTAAAAAGAATATATGCCATGAGAATCAACCAATACCATTAGACAAATGAGATGTCAAAACCAAGGTAAATGTAATGCCTTCAAAAATGTGAGTTCAAAGAATGTAATCAAATGGCTTTAGAGTCTTGAAGAAAGACAGGACAAAGCTGATCAAATTAAGATACTGCAAGATTATACAAGATGGTGTCCAAATATCCAAGCAACCAAAATAATCCATAAAGATGTTAATGAGCCAAAGATAATGAACTGATATATCATAATCAACTGAGAATACCAGAGTTTGAAACCAAGAATGTTTAATTTGAACATTGTCCAAAAGATTATGAGATACCTGAAAATGAATTTTCTATATGTATGTAATTTGGTGGCTTGTAATCATGTGGAATACACCTATGGTATGCAAAAAGAACCATCCTGACAAAGAAACCATCTATCAAACTTTGTCAGTCAAAGAAATAACATTCATAACGTGAACCAGAATTCTCATCACCATGAACTTGAATCATAACAAATAACTTTCTGTAATAGCCAAGAGTCATCAAAGAAGTTCCATAATAAAGCATAAGGATCCAAACTGAGACTGATCATCAAAGAGAA
>VDFB02022395.1:69009-88624 GCA_007258455.2 Sequoia sempervirens
GAAATGATCCTCGAAAGTAATTTTTAGCCACAATTTCTTCCTCATCTAGGTACCACCACACATCTAATACCCATCACTATTTCATTTCTTGCATAAAAGAAGAAATATTTTCATCCTCACCTATCTTCAAATTTTCATACTTGCTTTTCAAACTCTATAGCTTAGCCATCCTTACATGTGCATCTCCTTCATACAAAGTTTCTAGCTTCATCCAAATCTCATGAGCTATCTTTAGATCCATCACATTTGTCATTTCTGAATCTGTCAGAGCACTCAGCAAAGCTTCAATAGCCCTATTGTTATTCTAAGCCTCTTTAATTTCACCAAGAGTGGAAGGACCATTCTGAGGAATAACATATGGATTCTTTGTAATCTTCTAGAAGGGTACACCTCAAATGACACTCCATCCTAAATTTCCATAATGAGTAGTTTGTTCCATTGAATCTAGGAATTTCCTTCTTGTATGATGCCATCTCGGATCACCTCAAAATTTTAAATTTCTTCAAAGGAACTAGATCTGATACCAATTGTTGGAAAAACAAGGACATACAACTGAGAGGGGGGTGAATCAATTGTCTTAGAATATTTAAACTTTTCAAACTTTACTTAACTTAATCTTATATTTGATGAATGAATAGTAAACCATGAACAATCAAAATATCAGAAGTACATAGAACACCAAGATATTTTACGTGGAAACCTTGTTAGGGGAAAAACCATGGTGGATGTTAGTCCACAATATTATACCCTATTAAAAGTATAATGAAAGAATGGGAATGCACATGCATTTAGGCACACTTCCTAGAGCTCACTGCTCAAATACAAGAGGGCTCACTACCCAACAATACACAAAAATATGGATTATATACATAGGGTATGAACTAAAAAAATAGCTTCTACACAAGCCTGATTATAGTTCTAGTTAAGGACAAAAAACCTTCTTCACACTTTGCTCAAACTCCTTCTCACTCTGCTCTACAATCGAATGAATAGATTAATTTTCACACACTTTCTCTTCTATGGCTTTTCTTCACTTCATACACACACTAAATTTTCTCAAAAAATCACTCTTATATATCCACAACATGAAATTACATCAAGAGCCTTGTCGACCAAAAATATAAAACATATTTACAATGTCAACCCAAGTTTACAAACAAATTTGCAATGCAAATCAAACACCGTCGGCTAATATTATGATGTGACCTAAAACAATATCCTCGAGCACGCCAAGAATTCAAATCTAAATCTTCAAGGATCTGCAATGTGTTACAACCATCATGTCGGCCAAGAACATGAGAACCCAAGCACACATGAGAAAAATCTTTGACCACGAGCACTCTGATCAACGTGGATGTACACCAAGGATAGAGAATGATCTAGAAGAATCCACAAAAAACAATAACTAATATAGAATCATCCACAACAACAAAAATTACTAGAATCACATGAACTTCAATAAGGAACACTGACATAACCCACATAAATACTGTTAGAACACAAATGTCCATAACACGATCAAGTCTTCATGCAAACCTCTAAAATTTCTGGTAGATGAACTAGACACTCTTAGGAATAAACCCTTTAGTCCACAATAGTTGATCTTCAACATATAGAACAAAACACCTTCTTGACCTTCATTGTTCCACTGGAAACCTGCAACTCTTCCTTTAACAATTTTCTCAATATCCTTGACATATACAACCTCCAATACAACAATGCTAATAGTGTTGACATAAATGACAACCACATATTAGAAACACAACCACAACATCCAACAAGAAAATATTCCTGATTGCCTTCTCCTTCGTGCTTTAAATTTTATTATGTGTGTTAGAAAATATACGTGAATTATATTAAAACAAGTACACTTAGATGGGAATTATTATAGTAAAGAATCTATCTAAATTAAACACAATTCAATAGCATAATTATTTAAAAACTTCTCATCTTCCTCTAATCTCAAATGTCCTAGTAATTTATGCTCTTAGATCTTATTCTTGCACAAATCATTGAGATGTCATCTAAGAAACGAGTAGCCTATTTTCCTACAATGCATAATCTAAATCTACATCTACATGATTGGATGATTGCTAGATGGAATGATAAGTGATATGGTGAAATGGATAGCTGCATACAAGATGATGTGAAAGTAGGAAAATGCAGAACTAAATTAATGATAATGAAATGGAAATGATTCTATGTGCTGCTAAGAAACATCTAAAGGAGCTGTGATTCAAATCAAATTGACAAACTACTCTAAATGCTAAACTAAAAAATGCACACTAAGCTCTTAAAACATGGATGAATTTCTACAGAGTAATATTATGCAAATGCTCCTTCTACAAAAGACGTAAATGGGCCTCAATTTATAGATTTTCCCAAGGCATTGGGTGAGTTGGCAGCCATGAACGGTTGATATTTGATCTGGAGAAATCAATGGTGAAGAATGAGAAGGATGGAGAAAATAAGGCAATGGTTCCCTTTAGTAAAACCATCTTGCCAAGTGTAAGAAGCAATCAATTGGAGGATGAAGCCATGTGTCTTTAAAGTTGTTAATTTGTTGAGAGTAAATATCCAATTTATGAAAATAAGAATAATTATTTTCATGTGACACATGGTGAGTTGGAGGGTGAGGTGGAAGATAGTTAGAAAAGTATGTAGAAATGTGACAAATTAGAATTTAAAAATTCAAATTTAATGAGAGGGAATTAATTAGAATAAAAAAATTTATTTAGATTTGTTTATTTTAATTAAATCATGAAGAGAGTGAATTAGAATAGAGCAATTAAGGAAATATGAACTATGTAAATAAATTTGCAATTTATTTATATAGTAGAAGAATAAAGATTTCATTAATTAAATAATCAATATTTAGTTAATATTTTTCAGACCAATTTTGAGTGAATACATCTTTCCCCTCTTTGAAGTGATGTGTTTGTGCATTACTTCAAAGAAAAATTTACCAGTGCTACCAAAAAATTTAATGATGCCCCAGATGATGATTTCAGAATATTACGATTATATGCCCCCTTGGGAGATAAATCGAGAAATTTGTGATAATAAAGGATTTTGGATGATTTTTGAAAATTTTAATTGATTTACAATGATGATGATGATAAAATACTAATTTGATAATATCCCAGTGATTTATCTCTCGATATGGAAGAATTTGAGCTGCCCCAATTGATTAATTGATTCCTTACATTGCCTCCTTGTATTTGATGTTTGATTATGATAGATTAGATGATTGACCTCATTATAGGTTAGGATCAATGATAGAATGATGATCATTGACCTCATGATAAGCGAGAATCAATGATAGATTGATGATTGTCCTCATGATAGGCGAGGATCAATGATATATTGATGATTGTCCTCATGATAGGTGAGGATCAATGATAGATGCTCATGAGATTTGATCAAAGTCTCATAAGAGCTGATTAGATTTGATTGATTTATTGATTGATGTTGATTGATTGATAAAATTGCTAAATTGTGATATGTTATAATGATAGGATGATTTTAGAATTCTTCAGTCTAGGGAATGCTTCCTAAAGCATGGGACATGATTTTGCATCTAGTGCAGGTCGATTTTGATGATGATTGGGTGATGTGGTTTGGCATCTCTAATTGATATGTCCTAGTATAGGATCAACAAGGGAATTTTCACCGCTTTAGTTGAGAGGTTGATTGATGCACCGAGACTTGATGTTTACATTTATTTAGTTGTGGATTTGATGATTTCTGCCACTTTGATGATGTAAAGTTTTCTAGCCTTGGAAAATATATAAATATAGATGCAAAACTTAATATGAATGCAGCCTAAACATGCAAACCTAATAATGCAATGATGTCATCCCAATGATTTTTTTTTGTGCTTATTGTCATCATTAAGCTTTTTGAAATATTGAAAGTGATTACAAACATTGATGGTATAATTAGACCATGATGACCTGAGTACTACTTCCATGATGTTTGATAGTGCGAGTTAACACAAGCATACATGTATAATTGGACTAAGATGACCTGAGCATTTCTTGTGTAAACGAACAAGAGTTAATCATTTTCCTATGTGAATCTAGAATGTCATTAGTGATACTTTGTAGAGCATGTCCCATGACAATTCACTTAGTAATAGCGATTAACTCACAAAAAACAATCAAAGAAAAATATCATTCTCCTTCCTGGCTCCTCTAGTTTAATACATCATCGAGGTGCTTTAGAGATATGATAACAAAAATCAATGTTCACTAGTTGAACATTCATTCCACAGTGGTAAATCCATGATTCAGAAGGAACATCATCCATTTGAGGTTTGTTTTGATTGGATTGATTTGGTTATTTAATTTTGGATGGTTGATGTGTTACTGATTGTGATTGATGTTTAATGTTGGGTTGGACTATGATCTTTGTGTTTGTGGTGTTTGTTGTGTTGTTTTTTTGTTGGTTTAAGCTCAAAGTTTATTGCCCCTAGTGAGTTCAGGATTTTCTCCCTAGTTTAGGGTGAGACATGACTGTGATGCCAGGATATGTACATGATGCTTTTTGATGATAGGAAAATTGATGGTGAAAGTGAATGGTCGACATACCCAAATAGATGGAAAAGTTGATCTATCACAAATAGCACCTATTGCTAGGTTTTCACTACTTGTTTTTTATTGTACTTTTTTAGATTTTTTAGATTTTTTTTAATCTTTTTTTATTTTTTTGGATTTTGATCTTTTTTGATTTTTTTGACTTTTTATCTTTTTTTTTTTTTGGTTGCTATCAAGATTCCTATTTTCCAAGTTTTCACCAGGGTAACCATTTTTTCAAGACATTTTCTGATGTTTTTGGATTTCTCCAAGACTTTTTTAGGTGCTTTTGAATTTTTCTAGGACTTTTTTAGATCTTTTTGGATTTTTTTAGGACTTTTTCTTATGATTTTGGATTTTTTTTCAGAAATTTTTTAGATGGAATGAAATGATATGACTGATTGAAGAAGCAAGATGCCCCACAATAGAGATAATTCAACCACAGATAAATGATAGGTTGAAATGAAAGATTCATTGCAAAACATGTCACACAAGCAACATATCTCTTGTCAAAAGATGATAATGGTGGATTGATTAGGATGCTAGAAATGATTGATTCCATAAGGAATGATGATGATAAGATTGATGATTATTGATGATTGATTGACAAAAGATATGAGGATTGGATAATGTTTTACAACTAGGCTCAAATATGATTTGCATGATAAGATTCAAGGTTGCCAAGGGACATGATGACATGGATTTTGATAAGCTAGGAGATATGGAATGGAAGAAAGAAAGGATAAAGATAATGAATGAGATGATCAAGATCAACTAGAAAAGATATAGAAACAAGACCCAAGTATTTTTCCCCCATTTCTCATCAAAACCAAGGATGAGAAGAAAGGATGTATCTAGTAAGAATGATGGAACATGGATAAGACCAAAGATATGGTACATAAGATATGGATGACGCTAATAGGATAAGATATATGATGTTCAAGAAGATCCTTAACATTTTCAAGATCAAAGGTGGAAATGTGGAATGATAAGATATGCATGATAGGAAGATGGAAGAAGGAATGAAGCATCAAGTTTCACAACCAAATGTCCCTTTAGTAAACCATGGTAAATGGGAATTAGACTCAAATGTTTTCCTATTAAAGGTATGATGGAAGAACCAAGGGATTATCCAAAGGTTTGGATTAAAGGAGAATAATAGGGGATGAATGTTGGGTAAGGGATAGGAGGTGGGAAGGCTTGCTGATAAATAGATGGAAAGGATTGCAAGGTTAACATTTGCACACACCTTGAAGGGTGGTGGAGTGAGGGAGGAAAAATGGATTTGGAAGGTGATAGGTTTTTAGATGGAAGATTGGAGGAAGCTTTTGGATTAGAAAATTTGGATTCCAATTTAGATTTTATTGCTTCTATGAGACTCTTAGGAATCCACATGATTTTTGAATTTGATATTTCCTTCATGGGCCTTTGTGGCCTTTGAGATTTTTCTCTTTTCTTTATGGACCTTTGTGGTCTTGGGAAATTTTCCTTTTGTTTTGATGGGCCTTTGTGGCCTTTTGAAATTTCCTTTTGGTTTATGGACCTTTGTGGTCTTGGAAATTTTTCTTTTGATTGTGGATCAAATTTCCTTTTATTTTTGCATGCCTCTTTGAGGAGACATGTTGATCCTTGGATACATGTGAACTTTGATATGGAAGCTTTTGAAATTTGGCACCCAAATTTCCTCCAAGAGCAATGGGAGGGGTGGCTTTAGATGAATGGTATGGAGGTATCATGGATGAGTTGTTGAAGGTAGATTTTTGAAAGGGAATCAAGGATGTGTGCCTTTGTTGTTCTTGAGGAATATGATATGGACCTAGGATGAGGACCTAGGATAGATGGTAGGTTTGATGGACTAGGACACTTAGGTGTATAACCAAGGCCATGGTAATATGGGATTTCTTGAGAAAAAAGAGGTTCTAGGATACCTTGTTCATGAAGGCCTAATCCTTTGCCTTTGTAGTTCATACTTTGAAACATTAGTTTACCAATGGGATATGTATTGTTTCTGAAACAAGATGCAAGTCCATTTTGGGGAGGATATGATATGGATGAAAGGATAGGTGTTGGAAGTAGACCAGAGTGGATAAAGGTGGAGGATCCTAATTTGTAGGTGTGTGGTTCATGGATAGCTTGTATAGGTGTGATAGGATCTTGACATAGGGATGATGGGGTGTTTTGATCTTGACTTGGAAAATGATCAGGAGATGTAGGAGATGGAGTAGCTTACTCTTCATCAGTTAGGGAATCATCATGTGGTGGTGTGAAAGGAATATCTTGATCTTGAGAAGGATGGACATCTTCATGGAATGAAAGGATGTCCTCAGATGGAAGCATATCTTGATCTTGAGAAGGATGGACATCTTCATGGAATGAAAGGATGTCCTCAGATGGAAGCATATCTTGATCTTGATGAGTAAGAGAATCCTAGGATTTTGGAGAAAGCATATCTTGATCATCAGATTGTAAGACATCATTAGATAGGATGGAAGAACTTTCATGCTCCTGAGATGTAATGGAATCATGAGATGGTATGGATTCATTAGATGGAGTGGAAGGAGGACTTGGAAGGATGCTTTTCTCTCGAGATGGAAATGAATTATTGTGGATGAAAAATGAAAGGAGGGGATCATCATATAATTCTTGAGAGATTTGGTCTTGGTCAAAGATTGGAAGAACTTGTGGAATTTTGGTATTGTCAGATGAAGTGGGAAGAATGTTTTGATCTTGAGGTGTATAGGAGTCTATGCTAGCATGGTTTGGACTGAGAGATTAACAAGAATCATCAGATGTAGAAGATATGATTGAAGAAGGTGGTTGGATGGAATCATTAACTTGAGTGAAAGAATCCTGATATTTTTTGACTTATGAGAGATGAAGATAGGTGCATGACATGGTAAGATTGTTCAATATATTTTGTGTTTGAGGTCTTTGATTTGGGATTCTCATTTAACTTTTTCAAGAATTGAAAGACATTGAACTTGGATGATGTGGTTGTGGATGGAGAAGGTATCATGTCCATATTTTTTTTAGAGGAATAAGAACAAATGTCTGACAAAAAATATCTTTATGTGGTTGTTTCTCTTTGCATATACCAGATTTTTTGTTGAAGGTTTTGCATTTGTTGAGTTAAAGCATTCAATTGATCCTCATCTATTTCAGCCATGGTGTTTTGAGTTTCAATTTCCTATTCTTTGAGTTTATGCTTTTTGGGACCTTGTTAAAACAGGCATGTAAGTGATGAAGGTTTGCTAAATTTTGATTGTTATTTGAGAGTGCTAAGGAAATACCTAGGTTGAATAGAATGATGAATTCTATTGATGTAACCAAGGTGATGAAATTTAATACAAAGTGTATTGTTTCAAGATGAAGGATAAAAACCTTGATAGGTAAACTCAACTTGATGATCAAATTTGGGTGTTGATAATGATGGGCACTTTTAGATGTTTGATCAAAGTTTAGGTAAAGTGTTTCACTTGGATATGTCAATTTTAACAAGTTTAGATTTGAAGATACTTAAGGAATAATTTTGAACTTGAGAAGATTTTACAATTTTGGTTCCAATTGTGAAATGGGGATAAAATTTTCTTCCTAGACAAGATGTTCAAACCTTTGAAAAAGTATTGGATTTTGGAAATAATAAAACAAATACAAGTTGGGGTTGTTCTTTGAATATTTTCTTTAAAAATTGAAGAGCAATCTGTCCCTAAAGTCATAAAGTGTTGCAAGATGTTTTTGATGATCCTTTAGACTAAGAGCTATGGGTTTTGGATTTTGAATTTTAGTTCTTCATGAAATCATTGGATAAAGGACATGTTTAAGCTCCTTGGTTTATTGGGAATGATCTTGAATTGGAAAATATTCTAAATCTAGTCTCAAAATGTTGGGTAAAGTTCAATCTTAATTCTCTGGCTATGAATTTTGGTGGAAGCATAGTTATAGTCAGTGGAAGCATTGAAAGGTAGAAGTGCCATAGAAATGCTTGGATGTGCCACAAAATGGCTTGGATGCATTGGAAAATAAGGTGGAAGTGTTGTAATAGAAGGTGGATGCACTGGAAAAATTGGTGAAAGCGCTACAAAAAGTAGCATAAGCACTAAACTAGGGGATGCAATAGTTTGTTTCTAGTTTACTTGATTGTTTTGGTTTTTGGTCAAAGGACGGTTTGTTCTAGATGATGTATTTTGAATCACGGTTTCTATAGTTTTTTCATTGTGTAAAGTTTTGTTTGAGGTTTTGTAAGGCCTCTCATTGCAAGTGACTAATACAACCTTAATTTGTTATATATTTCTCCTAAATAGATGGTTAGATATATTACGAATGATATGAAGGCGACTATCTAACAATGACCTTATAGTTTATTTTTACTTATGTTATATCATTGTTATTTTACTTAATGAAGAGGTATGTGCATGCGAATTATGGTATGAGATTCAAACTTATAAGATGAATTTGAAATAAGATAATTGTTGTGTCGTATTGCATTGAAAGAGTAATTAGCTATGTAAATGAATTGTGAATAAAGTTACAAAGATTCGGTTTGCAATTAATGTGGTTTATTATTATATCTAATTGTGCTTAATTATGTTGTGCAGGAAATTAAGTGAGTCGATGTGGGATTAACATTAAAGGAATCAAATATGCAAATAGGAGGATGGATAAATATTGGAATCGTATCAGATACATCTTTGGGAGGTTCTAAGTGTAGCCCTATTTGACTTAGAAGGGTTTGAGGTTTGACTATTGATTGAGTGATCATGTTTGAGTAGAATCCAATTGTAGGTCATATGATGTGAGTTTGGTTGGGGTTGGAACCCTTGGTCAAGATCAAAACTCGTATGGATTCTTTTGTGGGTTTTAAAAAGGGATTATTGAGTCAATTTCCTTGGTTTTTGAACAAGAATAGACCCCTATGACCTATACCTATGGGTTTGAAACCTTTTTGACATGTGAACTTGTCCTTGGAGTGTGAAAAGACCCCTCAAAAGTCCACATTCACGAATGTGGCGAATTCAAAAGTGTTGGGGCTTGGGAAGAGTGACTTGTCACTCTCAACCTTCTGCTCCTCAAAAAGTTCTTGGAATTGGCACAAGACTCACACATGTGTGAGCACTTGTGGGAAAGAGTGTAGGTTTGGAGGATTCATTTATATCTCAAGAAGATGGAAGATCTAAGTGTTACCCACTTCTCCTTTTGGACAAATCTATCTTAAGCTTGGAGAGAAGATATGGGAGAGGAGAAGATATGCTTCTTAGTGGATGGTGCTCAAACTAGTTGGCTTGGAGAGGAAAGATGGATAAAAGAGTTCAAACCCTTCACCAAAAGAAGAGATAAGTTCTTGTTTCTGTTTACCCTTGTTTATTAGTTGTAAGAAGGTGTTATAGTATAAGGATCATGGTTGAAAATAGAAGTAGAGAACTTAGATGTGTGAAATTAGTGCTATGTTAGTTTTGTCCTTTCTAAATATGAGAAAAGACTCCATTTATCATCATGGAGTTTTAAGAATTCCTTGTTCAGGGGTATGGCTAGAGCCCACAAGGCTCCATGACGCCATTACGTTAGGGTGGAGAGCAAGCCTTATCTAGTTGTGTGTCAATCAATGTATATTTTAAAATTAGTTTGTAATATGAAAAGCTATTGTTTTGTTGTGATGTGAAAGAAAATAAGAAAAGAGCAAGTGTGCATTATTGGCATGTAAAATAGTTATTTCCTCATTATCATGTTAATATGGGAAGTAAAAAAAAAAAGAGTAATAGGGAAGGTCTATGTAAAAAGGGATTGCATTTTATTGTAGAAAATAAATAAATAAATGAATGGTTTAGAGATTTATTTCCTCCTCACTTAGAAGATTAATGAAACAAATAGCTTAACACGTATATATCATTATGCACATAGTTCTTGTAATATAAAGTTTTGGTGCTATTGTCTCTAAATATATCCATAATGTAAGGATCCCTTTTTCAGTTAGTTTCATAAAATACTATATTCCTTACAACACAATGTGAAACTTTCTAAAGATATTCTAGCCCCTTTTTGTAACTACCTCAAAAATGATAAAATAAATATTATATGAATAATTTATGAAAGAAAAAGAGGAGGTAAAAATTTCATTTCAACATAAAATGCGATATATAGGTTCATTAAACCTACACATTTAAATAAATGAATGTATTCTATTATAAATATTAGATGATTTATACATATAAAATTTATGCATATAATCTGACCTCTATAGATATGCTGGTGCCCATACAATATTACCATTAGTCTAAGTAAACATTTTTTTTTAACCTTATACGAATGAAATAAATTTTAGAGTTGTTATATAAAACAAAAGAAACAAAAAAAAAAGGAAGAAAAGAAAGTGGAGGCTGAAACCCCAACACGATAGCCCCAACAAGTCCCCTCATGCCACAAACTCACATTACAGGCACAATAGGCATAGGGGGTAAAAGTCCATAATTTCCTTAAATATCACAATATAATAATAATAATCTTTGCAAATCTGTATGCAGGAATTTCAAACAATACACGGTGAAATTATACGGTTCCATAGATATAGAATAAATTGACAAATACATTTTGCAATGAAATTTGTTTATGTATTGCTATGAATTTGGACAGAGGAGAATAATTGCTTTGTGGTTCACAAGGAATGTTTGCTATGTGATTCATAATTAAGAAAGAATCCAGTCTCTATTTACAAATTCTCATGCAATAAGCAAAAGTATGCAAACCCAAATCGCCTCACATGGTTGTGCCTGTAGAATGAAGGAGCTATCTAGCTTAGAAAATAATGAAAGTTTTAAAAGAAATTAAAACAAAGATAAGAGATTAGAAATAGATCCTTTGTAGTTCAACACCCACAGAGTTTTCTTTAAATCATTTGTCTACCTAATGTTCAGCTATAGAATGGTCTGCAAACTTTGACCAACATAATTTTCTGCCATATCCATCGAACTCCTTGGCTGCTAGATGATCATCTCATTTGAACCACTATACTCTAATGCTCTCCAAAGTGCAGTAATATAAATAAGATGTCTGTGGAAAAATACAAACAAAAAAAAAACAAATTAACGAATTGTTGGCTGATTGTAATCAATGACTTATTCAAAATAAATCCAACTCCTTTTTGCTGGGTGATTCGTGCCATAACTTTCTCATAAATTATTCTGCCAACACCTGTAATGCCCATACTTTGTTATAATAATAATAATATTCTCCTTCACTCGAGGCTCTGGAAACATACATGTTAAACTGGGGCAATATCTTGTGTCTTGAGGTAGTTCATCGATATCCACAATTCCTCGTGGATGATGAAATCATTAAAATAGTATCTCCTACTTAAGTAAATGAAAAATTGATTACCGCCATGATAGATATATCAGCTCCCCCTTTTTCTATGAAGAAAATAACCAGTCAAGGGAGAGTTTTCATTCGATGTATTTATAATTAGCGATGGATAACACTGAGAGAGAATTATACAGTGATGTTATCTCATGCTAGGGTTCACTGATAGTTGGCATGTAGTGTAGGATATGTATATGTCCTCCATGCAAGGGTTGGCATTTGTACGGTCACCTGGGGATGGGAGGGCGTGTCAGAGGTATAACGCCCAAGAAGATTCAAAATCGGTGTAGATTCCAAACATTCAGGAAAGCAAAGCAACTGTGATTAGACATTTCAGAAGAAATAAAAGCCTGCATGGAAAGCATAACAAGGGTTTAAAGTCTAGAAAAATATAAACTCCTAGATTGTACAAATGGATGATACCCGAATTGGGAACATACACAGGCTTTGGGCTTGGTATGGTAGGCAGTACCTAGTCTATTTTTGAGCAGCGTGGAGACCAATAGCAGAGAAAGCCTCTTTCCAATGTCTCCCTCCATCATTAAGTCCCTGCCACCTTATCTCCTCATGACCTGCATTGATTCTTGTGCGCTAGTGTTTTTCAACTGAAAACGATTTAAGATTAATTAACCACCCTTTCTTGGATTGCATGTTAGTAAATTCGGCATCAAGATCTTAGTGGGCCGTAGGAGAAAGGAACATTTTAAGCAAAGTAATAGACTTGTCTTCTCAATAATTTATCTCTGTCTGTGGGAGTAAGATTATCTACGAAGGCATGGAAACACATAACGTGTATGTGAATCTGAGTGGTGGAATTAATAGTGGTGTGAATATTCAATGAATCAAATTGCAATTTGCTTATGTAGTCTCAATGAAATACTACGTGAAGTGTTGATAAACATATTTTGGTGGTATACTTTCCATGTGTTCATACCGTTCCCTCGTGAGAATTCATGCTTAAAGCCTTTTTGTAAAAAAAAAATTCACCGTGTGGAAACCTTGCATATAATTCTCCTTCCTTAAAGGAGAGGGGAATATGTTTCCATATTCTCTTAAAGAGAATCTATTAAATTAAATAAGATTTTGAACAAGGTAAAGTTTAGCATTTAATAGAAATTCTTTAAAAGAGAGAGTTAAACCTCTCTTTATTCAATTTCTTCTTTCCCTTTTCTTTTAAGGGAAATAAATAATATGTAAATGCTAAGATATTTAAAATGAATTTAGTCCTATGAATTACTCTTTAAACTTACATCTTTTAAATTTTATTTTTAAAAAAATAAGTATATATGTATTATATATAGATTTATTTGCTTTAAAAAAATAATTAAATATTGAGGATAATCATAAAACAAATTACAATGAGAGAGTAATAATTATCGTGGAGATTATAAATATTTCAATTATTCGCATATTATAATTTTGTGGTGAGATTGTTCTATGTGGGTCCCAACAATATCATCAGGATGGCTAAAAAGGGGGTAGGGCCATCAAGTTAAATAGTGTCCCATCAATTGATCCTTAGTACTAATAGTAAATCAAGAGGATGATATTTATATATATATATATATATATATATATTTACAAAGAACCCATGCCGAGGTAGTCTTCCAAGGATATTATATTTCATGCGAGAGTGAACATCAACCTTTGAGTTGGTAGCTAAGAGTCTAGTGGACTTTACGTTTGGAGACAAATGGGAACCGTTTTCATTTACTTACCCTGCTCTCGAGCGTTACGACAAAGATGATGTTGTACCAGAAACATCACCTAAATGTGTAATTCATGAACTATGTACTTGTATGTGTATTAAGATTAACATTTTGTAATAATGTTATATTAAAAAAAAATTAGTAGCAATTTTTCCCTAGTTTAAAATATTGGCATTACATTTTGGTATCAGAGCCTAGGTTGCAACACTAGGTACTCTGGGAATAATATGGGTCTTAGCTATTGTGCATATTGACAACATGTGGAACTCATCGTAGCAGTTAAGCATTCAAATTTGAGAGGTAAATTAGTAACTTTTTGTGAGTTCAACTTATACTGAAACATTGAAATAAAATTACAATTAACCATCTTATATCGTAAACTTCAATGAGATTGTTAGGTAAGATTTAATCTTATGGGGGAGTAACTTGTAATGATCAAGTAAAAGAAACGAAATCTTAGGAAAACTAAACTAACAAGAGCTTCATATTCAAATAGGCGATGAAAATGAAGGTAAAAGATAATAGCTCAATTAATAAGAATAATTAAGGAAAATCCATAACCCTTCTTCACTCCCCAACTCAATTTTTGGGAAAAAGAAAGTGATGATGTTCAAAATGTCTAATGGGAGCCTAATGAGCTAGAGGAATAATGTAAAGTATCTTAATATTTATGAAATTGCATAGCCCTAAATTCTTGTTGCCATTGTGACTTAGTCATTAGGACATTGATGAAACTTCTAGGAAACTAGATGTATTGCAATTATCATGGATAATGAAGTATAAGCTAAAGTAATTAAATAAATTATTGTTGATTGTATAGTCTAAATTTGGAAAATAAATAAATAAACCATTTCCACAATGTTAGGAAATAGAGTGAATGGCTCAATGATTATTTAAAGATCCCTCCTAGTGAACCCTATGGCAAAGTTAAAATTGAGATTCATAGTTGAGTTTTATCAAAAAGATGAAGATGGGGTTAATGTCTAAATTAGAGGCAACATGATTAAGGAATGTTAGCTCAAACCAAGAAGGTTGTATTTGAAATTTCTAAATGTTCTCGAGTAACCTTAAGATGAAGAATTGATTTACCCATAAATATGCCTAGCATGTCCCAAACCCTGGTTGTAGAGTAAGTTTTTCGTAAGCATATTTTATGAATACACTATATGTTCAAAGAGTGCCCACTAGAAAACTCATAAATCTTGTCATGTATACATTTCAAACACATCTAGTGTTAAACGAAGAGTGGATAAAGGGAGAATTAAGATGTAACTTAGAAGTACATGATCATTGGATCTATGTGACGATATCTAGGTGCAACTTAAGGATGTGATATGACCAATTTTACACCATATCTCAAACATCAGTAACACGTAAGCCTCTTAAAACTCATGTAAATTATGATTCAACATATGAAAGAGACCCACTAATGAAAATTTGAAGTTAAAGCATTATCTAGAGCTTATGCTATTACTACTCCCTTATAAATGTGTTCAAACCAAATACTTCTTGCTGCCCAAATAAGAAAATAAATTAATTAATTAATTAATTAAAAAAAAAAAAATGCATGTCATATATAGGAAGTAGTAGCACACTCAATTACGTGTTGACCTTGAAGGTTGTGTGCATGTCATAAGGATTGAATAATCAATTGTATGAAGTTATAAATCGAGTAATGGATTATGTGTGGCTCACAGTGTATTATGTGATGGGAAAGTTAAAATATATGGATAAGAGACACTAAAGTAGACTTGTAAAACTTCTAACTAATGTTGTGTATTCTATACCACTAACTATATTTACTCTTTAAGGGAAGAAAATTTACAACCAAATGTAAAGGATAAAACTTTAAATTAGGTAAAACTTTTTAAGACTCTTACTTATTATGCATCTTATTAGATTAGATGGAGCTATGATTGTGAAAACGATGATTATGACAATACGATTGGATGGTTCAACCTTAGATAGAAAAATACAAGATTTATAAAAGAGATGTTAATAAGTTGTGAGAATTACTATTTCATGATTTTTCATGTGTTTTATGCATGGAGTTTATTTATTTTGATTTACTTATTTATTTATTTGTCTCATGTTGTGATGTTTCAAATGAAAATAAGTAATTATCTTCCTATTAAGTAGGAAACTCTCTTTAACATGTGTGAAAAACATAGTGGTATTACCTGTATGGATATGTTGTGAACATAACAAACATAGTTGAATAAAACAAAAAGAATGGCATGATAACTATAGAAAAAACTAATCTTTATTTTAAAGTGATGCCAAACACTAACTTAGCAAGATGGAAAGTGTGGTGAACCAAGTATTGTTGAGTTCTAAGAAGATGGAGTAATATATCTAAGCTAATGTTGCACATCGTCTAGTGATTTCTTTTACTTATGAAAGTTAGTGGATATCTTCAAAATTAAGAAGCAAAGTGAATATTGTTTTAAGAAAATATCTGGAATGTATTTAAGTGTACTATCCTGTTCTATAATATGGTGAATTTTGTAAAAGTGTATTGTGTTATGACTTGTGAAGTGGAAAAACCAGTAAATGTGATGTGCCCCAATTATGAGATACAAGGTATCCAACTTGGGATAAGGGTGAGGGGGTGTCATGTACGGTCCCCTATGTGTACCCTTGTGATGGCCTTTATGTAAGCCAACTAGTTGTGAGTTCACAATGAATGTGTTAAGTGTATAAGTGTGTCTGTTAAATGAAATGTGATGTATTCCTTTGTGTTAGTTTTATTTCTATGTTAAATGTGTACCCCTAGCATTTGGTTCCCCCCCTTATGGGAGTGTGATGCCAGCTAGTGTAAATAGGGGTTGAGAGGCACATGGTCTACCATTAAAAGATTACGAGCTCAGGGTGTTGTCCCTAATCCTGATAAAGGATCTATGTCATGCCATTGTAATCTTCCCATGGACGCTAACTATGGCCTACTCCCCCACATATGAGAGCCACACAATTTGTTGGTTCATAGTGAAAACCTATTACTTGATGTTATAACCTATGGGTAAAGGATGGAATAACATGGACTACCAGTGATTCATATTTATGTGGTCAGGGACCACCAGTTACTCATATTCATGTGGTCAAGGACCACCAGTGCTTCATGTTTATGTGGTCAAGGACCACCAGCGATGCATATTTATGTGGTCGGGGACCACCAGTTATTCATATTTATGTGGTTAGGGACCACCAATTATTGCTTGCTATAATACTTATGATGTGGTTAGAGAACCACCATTTCCCTCCTCCCCTTAGGTGGCTTATCAAGTCATGTGGTGTTTGTAATGTGCAAATTTTATTGTTGAAATATGAATTATTTATAATTCTTGATTGATGTTTTATTTCATTATGCGCCAGCAATGTGTAATTTTACATTCATGTACTTAGGCTATTTAGCCATTTGGAAGTTGTTATATAGTCTGATTTGCCTCAGGGACTTGTTTAATTTTGCCTTTGAATTATGATTGGAATGTTGCAATGTAGCTACAATTTATCTTTATTTTATTTCTCTTGAATTTATAGTTCCCTCTTGGGAGTTTTATTGAAACTTTAGTTTATGATCTTGTGTTATTCAGTTTGAGGCTTTCTCCTTGGTTGCAAATTTGCTGGCATGTGTGGTGTAATGTGGAATTTGTAAACTGCCATATCCCGGGGGGTTCCCTGGCAGGTCGTATAGGGGAGTAGATGTGTTGGGGAATTATTTTGAAAGGGGTTGTGAATGGGACCGGTATGGGACGGTCATTAATCCATTCTTCCCTCATTCTATGATTATTCTTATCTATATGGAGGAGTCCTTAGAGAAGGGCCTCGAGTGGTATCCAAGAATATCCATCCTTGTAAACCCCATTGTGTGAGCCTTGTGTTGTAAATTATGTGTTTGTATGAGGATAGGCACACCCATTGGGAAGAGCATCCTTTATATGAGGACAGGTGCACCCAATTGAGAAGAGCATCCTTGCTATTGTTGTGTGTACATGTGAAATTACAAATAAATGTGTTGTGGCATACCTGTGAGCTATGGGAGAAAAATGGTAACATATGAAGCAAAGTTAATATTATTTGAGACATGGTATGAGTGCCATAATTTTAAGGTAAAATGTTCTCTTAAGCATATATTTAGACAAAATTTGAAGCTAATAATTCTGAGACATGATTGGCCCATGAAACAAAAAAAAAAAAACTATTTTCCAACATCATGAGTGATGTATATGTTATGATGCCAAGAAATTTTGGAGGTGTATAAAAGGATATGAATTCATTTAGATATATTTTTGTATTGAAGTTCACTACATTGTTAATAAATTTGAGCTACAAGGATTGTTGTTAGCATTTGTTAAATTAATCATATATCAAATAAATGTTCCATTATGAGAAATTTTGTTCTAAGTATTTAAATATTTAATTCATGGAAGAGATTTGTCTCTAATGTGTGCTTATAGATAAATGTTTTGATTCCTCCATCAAGAAAGTAAAAGTAATTAGTATGCTTGATAGGTTTATGTGTGTTGTCATATTGAGATTAAGTTTTCAAACCTTAACGACTTCCAGGAGGAAGTCTAAGCTAAGGGGAGGGAGATGTAAGGCCTCTCATTGCAAGTGACTAATACAACCTTAAATTGTTATATATTTCTCCTAAATAGATGGTTAGATATATTACGAATGATATGAAGGCGACTGTCTAACAATGACCTTATAGTTTATTTTTACTTTATGTTATATCATTGTTATTTTACTTAATGAAGATGTATGTGCATGTGAATTATGGTATGAGATTCAAACTTATAAGATGAATTTGAAATAAGATAATTGTTGTGTTGTATTGCATTGAAAGAGTAATTAGCTATGTAAGTGATTCGTGAATAAAGCTACAAAGATTCAGTTTGCAATTAATGTGGTTTATTACTATATCTAACTGTGCTTAGTTATGTTGTGCAGGAAATTAAGTGAGTCGATGTGGGATTAACATTAAAGGAATCAAATATGCAAATAGGAGGTTGGATAAGTATTGGAATCGTATCAGATACATCTTTGGGAAGTTCTAAGTGTAGCCTGGGTATTTGACTTAGAAGGGTTTGAGGTTTGATTATTGATTGGGTGATCATGTTTGAGTAGAATCCTATTGTAGGTCATGTGATGTGAGTTTGGTTGGGGTTGGAACCCTTGGTCAAGATCAAAATTCGTATGGATTCTTTTGTGGGTTTTAAAAAGGGATTATTGAGTCAATTTCCTTGGTTTTTGAACAAGAATAGACCCCTAGGACCTATACCTATGGGTTTGGAACCTTTTTGACATGTGAACTTGTCCTTGGAGTGTGAAAAGACCCCTCAAAAGTCCACATTCATGAATGTGGCGAATTCAAAAGTGTTGGGGCTTGGGAAGAGTGACTTGTCACTCTCAACCTTCTACTCCTCAAAAAGTTCTTGGAATTGGCACAAGACTCACACATGTGTGAGCACTTGTGGGAAAGAGTGTAGGTTTGGAGGATTCATTTATATCTCAAGAAGATGGAAGATCTAAGTGTTACCCACTTCTCCTTTTGGAGAAATCTATCTTAAGCTTGGAGAGAAAAGATGGGAGAGGAGAATATATGCTTCTTAGTGGATGGTGCTCAAACTAGTTGGCTTGGAGAGGAAAGATGGATAAAATAGTTCAAACCCTTCACCAAAAGAAGAGATAAGTTCTTGTTTCTGTTTACCCTTGTTTATTAGTTGTAAGAAGGTGTTATAGTATAAGGATCATGGTTGAAAATAGAAGTAGAGAACTTAGATGTGTGAAATTAGTGCTATGTTAGTTTTGTCCTTTCTAAATATGAGAAAAGACTCCATTTATCATCATGGAGTTTTAAGAATTCCTTGCTCGGGGGTATGGCTAGAGCCCACGAGGCTCCATGATGCCATTACAGTAGGGTGGAGAGCAAGCCTTATCTAGTTGTGTGTCAATCAATGTATATTTTAAAATTAGTTT
>VDFB02022396.1:0-27119 GCA_007258455.2 Sequoia sempervirens
CCAATGTCAATCAGCAACTTCGACTTCTACAAATTCGTACTTCACACCAGCAATCAGCAACTAGCAAGTTCGAATTCAAGCTCTTAGCAATCAGCAAACTCAAGTCTTCAAACAGCAAGTGCGTCCTCTTTGCTAATGCACTTCTCAGCAACTCAAGGCGTCCTCCTCAGCAACCTCAGCAACTAAAGCCTCAAACTCTTCAAGCATTTCACTGTAATGCTTCACTTAGAGCAACTTCGACTTCTTCAGCTGTGAAAACAAGTGAAAAACTTCTCCATTTTATAGCCAAAATTCGAATTCTAGAAGAAGTTAATTTTAGCCAATGCATTAAACTTCCACTACTCCACTTCGAGAATTCAAATTTTCCCTCTCCGGTATTTCCGACACTTGTCTCCAGTCGTCGGGAATCTTGTTCTTCTAGAAACTTGACTTTGACTGGCGTCTTTGAATTCATTTTTGAAAAATTTACTTTAAATCCATCTTTTAATTTACCAGCCGGAGCTCTGTCACTTGAATTTGAATTTAACTTCTTCTCTGCTCTGGAAAATTCATCCTTGAAGAATTCAAACAAAATTATCTAGGCAACTCACTTCGAACTCATCATTCGAAGAAAATTCATTTTGGAAAACACATTTTATTCATCTTCGCCTTAGAAAATTTTAAATTCTCCCTTAGGAAAATTCAAAATTTGAGCACTGATTAAATTCTTCACTGAAAAAGCGTTGGCGAAGTGCGGAAGACCTGGAAATCCATCTATCATCGCGAAGGTCCAGTACCCAGAAGAGAATTTTCTTCAGAATGCCTCGAATCCATGGGTACCCAACGAACGGGTTCATTTAATTTTTGAATTTTGAACCTTAGAAAAATATTATTTTCATCATTTTAAACTCGTTCTTCGCCCGTGATCATCCTGTGTTGCTCCATACTGAAGGACTTGAATTCATCTTTGCATTATCATTCACCCCTGACCTCACTGCTGAGAAAATTGGCTCGTGCTCCAAGAAGAAAATTCATCACCCCGTGCTTTAGGCGTATTTTCTAAGAAGAAAATATTTGCCTTAGAAAATATTTCAATCATCTTGCATTTTGAGAATTTTCCCTAGAAAATATTTTGTTTGCCTGCCAGCGAGAGAAGTATCATCTTTACTTAGAAAAATTTACTCATGCCCGGCACGCTTGATTTGCCACTCACCATTTTGGATTTAACTCCACACTTGAAAGGCAATTTTATTTAAAAAATTCTAACGCCTTAGAAATATTTTATTATTCTCCACTCAACATTTTAGGCGCATTTTATATTTATCCTTGCCTTAGGAAATTTTTATATCACTTAGCAAGTCACTTCACTTCATACTTCTCCTGAGACCCTAGGCGCATAACTCTTGACATTTTAAAATCACGCCTTGAAATATTTCTAACACCTTATAACTCCCATCAACCCTTGGCGCATATAACACACTTGAGAGAAAATAATAAAACAAAACGCCTAGAATTCATCTTTGCCACCTCTCACGCCTTAGGAAATTCTCCAACACCTTACACCTTAAGTGCGCCTAGCTTTTACCATCTTTCACCACGCCTGGGGATTGTTTTTTACCTTATTTACCATCTCTATTCACCATTTTACACCTAAACTTGGGCGCATTTTGGCCTGGCAAGAGGATAACCTTTTGACTTCCCATTTTTCGTCTTGACATGGCCCTGTTTGGGCGCATTTTACCCCCTGAGGAGGACGAGTTTCTTTGACTTGTTTGACTTATTTCATCTTTGGGCGCATTTTGGATGTGGAGGAGGATAAACTTTTCTAACGCCTTTAGAGTGACTCTTCACATTCCGCTTTTTGTCCTCACATGCATGCATTTGGGCGCATTTTGCCCCTTGAGGAGGATGAAAAGTTTGACTTTGCTTTGACCTTCCTTGCCTTGGGCGCATTTCACCCCTGCTACAGGATGAATTTTGCAAGTTGGGCGCATTTGGAGGGGTGAGGCGGATTTGAGTGTTGACTTTGCTTTGACCACTTACAACTTTGGGCGCATTTTGCCCCCTGAGCAGGATGAACTTCATTTTCAAAAAGATTTCCACGCCTCCTCACTAGCTGGCGCATTTTGCCATGTCTTCTGGATGAAGTTCCAGACTTAGACAAATTTTCCTGTTCCTCGCCAGTATTTCATACCCTACTATTTATAGTAAGTCTTCTGAATTTGCATCTCTGAAGCCCGGAATGACTTGAAACTTTGCACACTGCATCCTCATAACCTTATCAACCCGTCGGCACTGCCATTTTAGTTGACCTGCTATTTTTGGCCTGTTTATGGAGGTGGTTTACTATAAATAGTAACCTCATGTTTCTGTTAGCTCTCATGCTCCGATTGATTTGAAATTTTAATGAGGCGCTCCTCACCACGTGACCTTACTGTCGACATTGATGCATGCACCTGATTTACTATTTTTAGCCAGTTTCCAAATTGGCTTACTATAAATAGTAAGTGCTCCGATCGACTTGAAATTTCACCAGCAGATAGCCTGAAGGACGCTGATCGCGGTGGTTTACACCGGTTTTCGAAAATTTTGACCTTTTACGCCTATTTTTAGGCTCCGAAGTTGGAAACCCTAATTTGCCTTGCATGTATATCAAATGAACTCTGTTTCTCTTCGTTTCTGCGGCACTGCGATCAGCTCGTGAATCTGAACTGCTGGGAAGCAGCTGCCGGGACATACCTGCTAAAAATAGCAAGTTCCTTACTGAGTGAGTATCTCCGTTTGCATGTCACACCATCGCGAAGCTCTCGAAAAACCCATCAGGAATCATCTGACATGCAAAAGAAACCCTCGACATGCAAACTCAAAATAGCCTCGGAAGGCTGAATTCTAAAAGTGGTCGTCTCGCTTTGCATGTTACATCATCGCGAAGGTCTCGAAAAACCCAGAAGGAATATGCCAACATGCAAAGAAAATCTCTGCATCTGAACCTTGAAATTTGCCCCGGAAGCTGGACCGCTAAAAATAGTAAGTTGTCCGTTTTTGCTCAAATTTTGCATACGAAAGTACTCGATATGCTCCGGAAAGTAATCGCGGTGACCGTCAATCTCAAAATGTCAGCTAATTCGTTCAGAATTTCACACTTACTAAAAAATAGTAAGTACCTTTGAATTTGATGAAGCTTTGGTCGAGAAGTCCGAAGCACACTAACACAAACATTAAGCTCAATTTTCAATTTATCGACTTCATTCACGTTGACTCCACTCGCAGTCTTATGAAACCCTAATTTCGTGACTCGCCAATTTTCGTCTTTACACTCACTGACGGGCGCAACCCCCGAAAGGCGGACATCAGAAAAGAGACAGAGCGAGAGAGAGAGAGGAAAACCCAAGCCAAAAGACCGGAACGAAGCAAAAATTAGGGGGTCCCCATCTTGAATGGGGTGATGTGTGAAAAGGTCACAACAGGTACCAACTACCAAATACATAAAACTCAAACCTTAAAGACCCTAATCCAACAATGAAGTATAAATGAACATAGAAATATAAACAATAAAGCAATATTACCTAACAATTCCTATGCCATGGTTGAATCACCTTCATTGCTCTTCTCCATTTTTCTTTATATGCTTGCTTGCCCTCAAATTTTGAGTATGCAACAATAAGCCTAGTGATAATGATAGCAAAATATTGAAGATAGTAGTAGTGGTTGTAGGGTTGAAATGAAAGTGATAGGCCTCTTTTATAGGAAACCAAATTTGAATGAAGGGCTAGGATTGAATAACGAGAGATGATGTTGATCAATGGATAAGATTGCTTAGAAGCAAAGAGAAATAGGGTTAGGGCTAAATTAGGGCTTAGTTAAGGATGAACAGTGGAGATTGAATTGTAAATTAATTCAATCAAAGGTGAAAAATTAAATGAGATGTGAAGAGATAAGAATGGCACGAATAAAGAGGTTGTTGGAGTAAATTAAATAATTATAAAATTATTTGATTTAGGAGGGAAAGTTGACTTTTTAAAATCAATAACAATTTAATTTAAAAAAAGAGGAAAAAGACAAATTAATAAATAATTAAAATAATTATTTATTAGTGGAGGAAAAAGTGAGATTAAATAGAATTTATTTAATTTATGGAAGAAAAGGCTAATGAATAATTAAATAATTAATAATAATTATTTAATTATAGAAAAAATGAGAATAATTAAATAAATAAGAATTTATTTAATTATAGGAAGAAGGGGGACATTAGTGACTTAGTTAAATAATCTATTTAATTAATCAAGGGAGAATAAAGGGGAAAAGTGAATTAATTAAATAATTTAAAATTATCTAATTAATAGAAGAATATGACCTTAGGCCATAATTAAATAATTAAAATTATTCAATTATGTGGGGGAAGAAGTGGAAAATGACGCTCGCAGGCCCAGTACATTTTTCAATGTCTACATTTGCATTCTTTCTTGGTCGACCTCCCTCATGTTTAGCGCCCTCCTCATGAGTAAGAAAAAATTTAATTAAATTATTTTTAAATTGGGCCAACCCTCCTCATAGTGGCTCCCATTTTTATGAAATTAAAATTAAATCAATTGTTATTTTCTAAATGGGTCGACCCCTTTTGGAGCCCCCAAGTTTGCTATGAAAGGGTGCAAGGAAAAGGTATAAAATAATTAATAGTTGCATCCTTTGTGATATAATGCATCCCTTCATGAAGTCGCCTATTTTGGTGAAGGTATAAATAGAGTTTGTGGATTGAGGAGAAGAGTGTGTGGAAGATAAATTGATAGATCATATAAACACCAACAAATTTGTGTGAAGAGAAAATAATTGAAGACTATTCAAAGGCAGATTTTTGAAGGAAGATTATGAAGAAAGTGCCACCTGTCCTGGTCATTCTCATATTTACAGATTTGCAGCCCTTTGCTGGATGGGAAACAGCAATAGCATTTGTGCCTGTTGAGTTTAGTGCCCAGTAGGTCTCAGCATACAACACAAATGAAGTTTCTACTGCTCACTTTAGTCTGCAGCCCCTGTCTGTTTTCTGAGGAAGTGGTGTTGCCACCTAAAAAAGAGTCTCGAAAATTCCTGAGCCCATTCCTCCTGATGCCTGTCGCCTGCCTGCATGAACACCCCATTCTTGTGGAAAATCCAAATGTTAATTTGAAAGAGACGTACCTAAAACTTTACCTTTATGTGCCTATTCCAAATTGGTCAAATTAGGGAAAAGGAACCACTTGAGAGGCGATTACATTGGGTTCAAAAGTAAATAACTTGAGTTATGAGCCAAACTTCGAAGAAACTGTAACATCGAAAATTGTCACCCTTGACAATTTCACACTATATTTTGCTCCCCCTTAAGTCATTGGACCTAATTGAACACCTAATTTCCTAAATTATGCATTCCATGGCCCATTTCAACATGTACTAACAAATTGCAAACAAAAAATAAATACATTTATTTAATATTTTGCCCTCGACACCTAAAATCCTAGAAAATAGAGCCAAAACTAGGACGCCCTTGGGTGTCTAAGTCCCCCTATTTTGTCAAGATCCAAATTTAAATGTCGGTGCAGCATTTTAACATTTGAAATTCAAATTACAAATGTCGGCTATCAGGATCTAATTTGCAAGAAATTGAATAAATGCCTATAAATACCTAGCTATTGCATCATTTCAAATCTAACGAAAAATATTGAGCAAAGATTATTGTCAAGAGCACTATCAAGCAAGTCAAGAGCAACATTTCAGTGATTTCTTGCAGCAATTCAAGATCCTAATATCATGCCAAATCCTATGTGAGTTTATGCATGTTTATGTTATCATTGTTTGTGAAGGCTAACCCTTGTTGTAGGTCTACAAGCAATTCAAGCAATCAAGCAAACAAGATCCAAGACCTTGAAGTGATGTGCATGACTTCAGTCCTTCAAGGAAGCCATTGAAGGGTGGTGAGTTGTAGCACTTTGTTGATTCATCATTCCTTTCTGTCATTGACATTGCCATTGTGGAAGTGGAAACATTAACACGGGGTTTGACTAAGGCAAGCCCCTAAATGGCACAAAATTTCTTCTCTTTTTAAATGTGTAGATTTCAGGTATGAAGAGGATTGAAGGAAGTTTGAAGCTCATCTATGCATTTTTGCATTCAAAACCCTATAACTTGTCAACTCACAGAAAGTCACCTACAAAATTATCCGACAATGATCCGACAAATCTGCAAGCAGAAACAAGGATCTCAAATCTGATATTAGAGGACTGCAAAAACAGTTTCAAAAAAGGCATACAAGGACCCAGACACCCTTGGGTGACTGTCCTCATATTCAGACTGACACCAAACATTCAAGACAGGTACACAACACTCTGCCCTTCCCAAATCTGTCTGCAAATCTCTGTTACAATCTGTCAATTGTCAGTATCTTGCATTTTTCATATTTGGGCACATAGTCTAATTAGGTTAATCAAGGAAAATCAATTCCAATCCATTCCAAGACTCAAAAAGATGCAGGTCCAGGTCTAATTGGCTCACCTCCATGGTTGAAAGTCAATCTAATCACCTTGTTAATCTCCATCTTAACGAAACACTAGAAAAAAGACACCACACACAAAATTTGAATCCTAAGTTTTACACTTGTAATGTCCCCATTTTGGGATTACCCTAAATCTGCCTTGATTTCTTGAAGATATCATTTTATGATGGTCTAGTGTGTTCATATTGCATTCTTTTTCTCCTTTTCTTGATCAAAGATATCATTTTATGATGGTCTAGTGTGTTCATATTGCATTCTTTTTCTCCTTTTCTTGATCAATCATAGGATAGAGACATTCATAAATTTATTCATTTTTCTATCAAATAATCACAATTACTCATAAAGCTCAATAATTGCTACAAGTATCTTTATTGTATAATCGTAATATATATATATATATATATACAATAATGTCAATGGAGCATAACATATGTCATGTCCCTCGAAATGGTATCACTAAACTATCCATCATCTTAAGACAAATAAATAAATAATATACAAATAATTGCTAAATTCCAAACATGAGTAATTACGATTTAAATATAATTATAATTACTGTTGGTAATATTATAATTATAAATATAATATTAATGATAAATATGAGAATTATCAAATACACAAAATATAATATTTAAAGTATAATATACAAATTATAAATGAAATAAAACAAATTACAAAATATAATATGCAAGTTCATATTGAAATTATATGAAGAAATAATAATAAAAATTATCAAATATATAACAATATAAATATTTACAAAATACCATATCAAAATATATATAAAGATAATATATAAAATAATAATATATATTTTAATAAGACAAAACTCAGAAATAAAAGGCAGCATTACCTAATGAAGAGGTGTGATTAAAGTAAGAAATATATTTAAATTAAAACTAAATCATAACTTAACCAAAAGTCAGCGGTGGTATTGGAAGGTTATGACTTCCAAAATAAAGTTATATCATATATATAAGGAGAATAAGAATCGCAGTTGGGGAGGTAAGAATAAGAATATATTCTGCAGGAAGAACATTCACTGGCTGAGACATCGAATAGAAGAGACCAGAAATTAATCATGGGGTAAGAATAAGAATATAGTCTGCAGGAAGAACATTCACTGGCTGAGACATCGAATAGAAGAGACCAGAAATTAATCATCCGCTGGAGGAACACATAAGACTGCTATCCATCGACCAGAAATAAGAGATTAAAGGCTTATAAGAGGCACGGGCTGCTCTAGAACTAAAGTAAGAAAAAGGCAGATCAAATAAGAAAGGAATCGAAGGTCTGTCTGCAGTTCAATAAAGAAGGTAAGAAATAAATATAAATAAACATAGATAGTGTGTAAAAAGTAAATATCTAATAAGTATAGATAATATGTAAATAAGAATATAAATAGTATATAATCACATTCTAATTTATGATAATATGTAACAAGTAAATATAATAAGAATATGAATATAACTAATTGATAATAGTTATATATATATATATATATATATATATATATATTATATTCAATAAGGCAATAATGATTAATTTGTGACTTAAGGGACTAGATTATGATATCAAGATTATGTTAATTAAAGGTAGATATTAATAATTGGCATTTAATAAATAAATTAATATTTAATATTGATAGAGATAATAATGCAAATGTTAATATAGGATAATTATTGTTGTTTATAGTTAGTCTAATATACACACCACATTATCATAGGTAAGAAATGTGCATCATGTTAGTAGTCGTATAGTTAATATGGAACCATCTACCCGAATTCATAGTGGAACATATTAGGATGGATAAATATATTGAGAGTTGGGACGACATGTTAACCATTGATAAGTGTATAGTTAGATATATATATATACATATATTAATATTAAAATTCATAGATACATCATAGATGGTGGGCACGTACAATATGAACAAGACAATATATATATATAAATGATGTATTATTTGCGATTATCCAATAATAATGCTTGTAGCAATTATTGAGCCTTATAAGTAATAATGACTCCATGATGTTAAAATGGTATAATAGAATTCCATCTATGGGAACTCGGAAGACGTTTGTACTCATAAAGGAATCATTTATAGTGAATAATTGGAAAGAAACAAATAATCCTTTGGCAAGGAACAAATAACTAAATCATCTTTGTTCTAATTAGACGTTATTACTGAAATTTGTTGATCTCTAACGTTTTAATGTCTCTTTGAGAAACACTTTGAATGCAAGATTCGGGGTTAAGTGCGTCCACTAGAAAGGGGTCATTACAACATATCAGCAATGTTATAAGATAACTAGTAGCATGCATGATTCATTATTCCCCATGCAAGCAATAAAAAAAATAGATAACATTAAATAAATAGCATCATGTACGAATTACTATTAATTAGACTATTATTTAAATCCATGATGTATTTATCAACATCATTATTTAAATGTACAAACATTTAACTAACTTACTATTTAAATTCATAAAATACTTATCTCCTTATATTCATAAAATACTTATCTACTTTCCATTTGCCTGTTTTTATAAATTTTAGATGATCTGCAGTCTATATCTTATCTCTTGTTTCCCATTCTATTCTCTATTTCCTTCTTCCTCCCTATACATATCTTATTCTTTCTCTTTTTATATCTTCACATTCAAATGAGAAGATGTATCTTTTTGAAAAGAGACATTCATTAGAAGAGACACAACCTTTTGAAATGATTGCTGCCTTTTGAAAACTAATTCCAAACCTTTCTAATTTTTGTTTTTATCGTTCTCCACACACTATTGATAGATCTCTTTTTTATATCTTCATTCCTTTACTCTTCTCTCTTCTTCTTAAAATCTGATGTGCATTTAATATTTCTTCACACAAACTTCTTTTATATCTTTATACCTCCATGAAGAGAGGCACCTCTTTGAATAGAGATAACCCCACAAATAGACATGACTTTTAGTTAAACATTCCTTAATGATATCTTGAATTATATTCATTTTATTATTTTGTTTTGATGTGTATTATATTTTACTATTTAATTTATTTGTAATATTATTTATATTTATTTATAGTATTATTTATATTTATTATTTAAATATGTATATTTTAATATTTATAATATTATCTCTTAATAATTATTTGATAATTATGATAATATTTATATTAATTGATTTTATTGTGTAATATTAATTTGATACATTTTTAGTATTTATTTTATTATTTAAATTGCCATTATTTACAATTTTATATTCCATAATTATCTTGTTTTAATCTCTTATCTCTTTGCTTGCTCCATTTATTTCTTTCAATATATATTATTATATTTTATATTATAATAATATTTAAACTATTAGAATTCATATTTTAATATTTACGATATTATCTTTGTGATAATTATAATTACTATTGTTTATACTTTTATTATGTTTTTTATCTTATTTAATTATTATCTTAATGTTGAGATTTTGGGGAGATGACAACTCTTTAGACCTAGGGTTCTATTTTTATACATCTTATTGTGCATATCAGAGAATGTTTGGACATACTACTAATGAATGTTGTGCTTTAAAGAAGAAATTGAGAGAATTTGATCTTTACGGAGATCAAATTGAACGTAGGATAGATTAACATTCATGAGCCTTGATCCTTGCCATGTGGTAGTTGTAGTATGATAGCATACTCACTACCATGCATGGGGGTATAAACTAAGCTTTATGCAATCATATATTATCTCGCAAGGAGCAACATATCACCATCCATTTTTGGGCTCATCTTTGTCCCTACACTTGGAGGGCAAGGGGTTAGATAGCCTTGTGTTAGGTGCATTCCTTCTAGCAAGGGATCCTTTTGTTTCTCCTTAAAACATTAGTGTAACAAGTACACAAACATTTTAAGCGGGGAGAGAGGGGTGAAAGGGGGAGGGCGGCGGAAGGGTGTATAGTCCCCCATTTATTATTTGCATGTGAAATGGTCCCTTTTTCATGATGATAGCATACAACTCCTACGAAGCGTGACCTTCTCAATAAAAGTGTGGCCTTCTTGATCTATGTTAGTGTCTCTTTAGTGGTGATATTGGGCTTGATATCCCCTAAGAGTGTGACCTTTCTTGGCATATGGCGTTCCCCTTGGTGGTAATGCTATGGTTAGTATGCCCTAGGTGTGAGTCTTCTATTCCATGACTTGTCCTCTCTTGGTGGTGATGTCATGTGTGATGATGATCCCTAAGGTGTGACCTTTCATATACTGAGCAAAGCCCCTTTGTTGTTTTTGTAAATCACCTTTTGTGGTGTAGTTATAACACCCCTTAAGGTTTTGGCCTTATCATGTCATCGTTTATGCGCCTCCTTAAGCGAGTTGGTGCACCTCCTTAGGTGAGTTTGGCGTTTTCACTTCACTTTGTTCACACGTATTGAACTTAGTGTTGCGTTGGCACAACATCTTGATCATTTTTGTAGCACCTTATCAGAGTTATCAAGGAGTATAACTCTTGGTATGGTTGACATGGGAGCACACCTAGTGAATATCGGACTTCACTAGACCTAGTGTGTTTCTCATTTTACCTTGTCTTGGGGGCTCACCTGGTGAATATCAGACTTCACTAGCTCGTGTTCCCTTTGGTTTGTGATTCACCTAGAAAATATCGGACTTTGTTATGGTGTGATTCATGAATGCCTTTGGTTCATGGATTCAGCATAACGCAACTTGTTAATTCATGGACACCCTTTTTAACATGGCCACCTAGCATAACACACCTTGCTTGCCAATGGAGCCATGTGTTTCATAAGTGTTTAGCATAACACAACTTGCTAGCCTTGTGGAACCCATTATATTGCATGACACCTAGCATAACACAGCTTGCTAGCAAGTGGATCCATGTGGCTCATGAGTGCTTTGGCATAACACAACTTGCTAGTCCTCATGGGAGCATTCCATTATTCAATGGATGGCGTTTGGTATTTGAAACAATTTAAGATTGATGTCTCTTTGCCTTACCGACTCGAATCCTTTTAGTACTAACCTTGTGTCTTGTTCTGTGTCATTTGTGTGTTTTCTTTGTGTTTGTATCGTGTTTACATCGTGTTTATGTTCATTTTGTTGTTGTCTATATGTTATGTTATGACATGTGTTTTTGTCGTGTATGCTTCATGTGTTCCGACATGTATGTGTATGTTGTCTTGTTGCATTTCATACATGTGCGTGTTCCTTTTTCCTTATGTTGTCTTGCCATGGGATCTTGGATCCAGGGGGCTTGTGCACTCCCCCTAGATCCTCAGTCATCCTATCTCTTCAACATTTAAACAATCGAACCCCTTTTAACATATATTTTCTACTTTAGTGCGAGTTTGAGTGTAAATTCATGTTCTCACTAAAGTGGGGACTAAATCTTATGTTTTGCTCCCCCTTAAGTCATTGGACCTAATTGAACACCTAATTTCCTAAATTATGCATTTTGTGGCCCATTTCAACATGTACTGACAAATTGCAAGCAGAAAACAAATACATTTATTTAATGTTTTTCCCCCAACACCTAAAATCCTAGAAAATAGGGACAAGACTGGGACACCCTTGGGCATTTAAGTCCCCCTATTTTGTTGAGATCCAACTTTGTATATGTCGGTGTCAACATTTTAACATTTGAAATTCAAATTGCAAATGTGGGCTATCGGGATCTAATATGCAGGAAATTGAATAAATGCCTATAAATACCTAGTTATTGCATCATTTCAAATCTAACAAAAAAATATTGAGCAAAGATTATTGTCAAGAGCACTATCAAGCAAAGTTAAGAGCAACATTTCAGTGATTTATTGCAGCAATTAAAGATCCTAACATGTCAAGTCCTATGTGACTTTATGCATGTTTATGTTATCATTGTTTGTGAAGGCTAACCCTTGTTGTAGGTCTCCAAGCAATTCAAGCAATCAAGCAAACAAGATCCAAGACTTTGAAGTGATGTGCATGACTACAATCATTCAAGGAAGCCATTGAAGGGTGGTGAGTTGCAGCACTTTTTTGATTCATCATTCCTTCCTATCATTTGTTTTTCCTATCATTGGCATTGCCATTGTGGAAGTGGAAACACTAACACGGGGTTTGACTAAGGCAAGCCCCTAAATTGCACAACATTTCTTCTCTTTTTTAATGTGCAAATTTCAGGTTTGAAGAGGATTGAAGTTTGAAAATCATCTATTCATTGTTGCATTCAAAGCCCTACACCTTGTCAACTCATGGAAACTCACCTACAAAATTATCCGACAGTGATCTGACAAGTCTGCAAGCGGAAACAAGGATCTCAGATCTGACATCAAAGGACTGCAAAAACAATTTCAAAAAAGGCATACAAGGACCCAAACACCCTTGGGCGACTCTATCCTCATATTCAAATTGACACCAAATTTTCATGACAAGTACACAGCACTCTACCTTCCCCAGATCTGACTACAAGTCTCTGCTATAGTTTGTCAATTGTCGGTATCTTGCATTTTTCATATTAGGGCACATAGTCAAATTAGGATAGTCAAGGCAAATCAATTCCAATCCATTCCAAGACTCAAAAAGATGCAGATCTAGGTCTAATTGGCTCACCTCCATGGTTGAAATTGAATCTAATCACTTTGTTGATCTCCATCTTAATGAAACACTAGAAAAAAGACACCACACACAAAATTTGAATCCTAGGTTTTACACTTTAGACCTAGGGTTTTATTTTTCTTTGTTTTAGAAATAGGCATATAAAAGCCAAAATTAAGGCCACAAGAGATCAAAAGATGATAAGAGTAAAACCATATATGGATAGATGCTCACTATTAGAAGGAAAGAGAAAATGCCATCTTTTGATAAGATGTGTCGTCTTATTCCAAGTGGGGTAGGATGTCACATCCCCCATTACAAGATAGGCATCAAGACCAAACAATTTTTATACAAGGTAGAGAGAAGGACAAGAAGGGGCAACCTTTTGTGAACCTGTTAAAGAGTGTATGAATAAAAAAAAGAAAAAAGAGGTTTGTTCACCAACCGTTATGAGGAATGGTGTCCCCATCTCCTCATTAGTATGTGTAGGAAAGGAGAAAATTACTCCCCTTAGCTGTCCCAATCATAGTTGGAAAACTCGGACTCGCCGCGGACTCGGCAGCCCAAAATATGACTCGGACTCGGGGACTCGGCACGGACTCGGGAAAAGACTCGGCAAGGACTCGGCAAAAAAAAAAACCGTAGTTTTACAAAAAAACAAGAACAAATTAATGCATTTAGAGAACATAAGAGCCTAATTTGATTATCAAACACTTATAATTCAAAGATTACACATGTCATATGATCATCAAACACTCAATAATTGAAATTTCATCATTCATATTCATCAAATACTCATAGTTTCAATGTAGAACAGCATCATAAATTTATAAATGTTTACATATAATCATGTCAAAAAGAGGAAAACATTAACAACCACATATAATCTACATCTTCCTTTTTCCCCTCCCAATGGTACTCAATTTTGGAGGCCTAGAACTAGAAGGTGCCCGTGCTATAGTATCCAAACGAGGACTAGGAGATCGAGAAGGGGAAACATGATATTCGAATGTGTCTTCATCGTCCTCCATGGCATCCAATCTTGTTGCTTCTTCTGCTGCTGCTCTCTCTAGTTCAGCAAGATCCTCATCAGTAAGGAAGACATCAGCCTCATCATTTTGTTCATCAATAGTCCATTCACCATATGGATCAATGTCATCCAAGTCGATGGACTCATGTGAAACACCCTCCACCTTTCTAGTTCGAAGGCGAAGGTTGTATCGAACAAAAACTAAATCATTTAGGCGCTGCTGAGTCAACCTATTCCTCTTCTTTGTGTGAATGTTCTCAAACAAACTCCAATTCCGTTCACACCCAGAAGCACTGCATGGCTGTGACAAGACACGTATGGCTAGCTTTTGAAGATTTGGTGTGCTAGCACCATAGTTCTCCCACCATAGATCTACAAAAACATGTTTAAAAAATATAAGTATTAAGAAATAAGAATAAAGTAAAGTTTAAAACTTTAAACAATCTATATGTAAGAATCAAGTTTCTAATTTCATTTTTTACCTGGTTGTTGTTTTCCTCTCCTTTCAATTGCTTGTTGGGAGGAAAAGAGTCTCCCCTCTGCACCTTTGTAGACCTTGAATAGATAAAAGAAAAAGTAAATCAAATATAGAAAATTCATAGATAGTCAAGGCTCAACATTGCAAATTCATAAATAAGATGTAACAAATCTCACCTCCAACTCATCAAGCACTTTATCTCTCAGCTCAGGATCAGGCACCATCCTATCAATGCATATGACAAGACCTTCCATGACCTCCTCATCCGCCTTAAATGTGTCCGAGAAGTAGAACTTCGGATTCAAGAAGTAGGCAAAGGCATGGATCGGCTGGTGGAGTTGGTGTGTCCATCTCCGATCAATGATGCGCCATATGATTTCATATTTCTTTTTGTTTCCGCCATAGTAACGTGATATGGCCTCTTTGGCCCTATCCATGGCCTCATAGATGAACCCCATTGGCATGCCATCTCCATCCACCATACGAAGAACCCTCACCAAAGGTTCTGTCACCTAAAAAAATGAAAACAAATGTTAAATCATAACAAAATTAACCCCTCAAAAAAAAAAAACAGCAAATAGATTATCATGTATAATTTATTTTTGTGTGATTGCTACTTACCCCCATCAACTCCTCTCCATTTTTGATGAATGTCTCATCAAAAACTATGGCAACAATCCTCTCCCCTTCAGGTCTATTGGAAAATGAGGACTCCTTCCAAGCATCAGACACGAACATTTGTTTGAGATGATTAATGGCACCAAGAATGCTTTGCAATGTGAGGAAGTGGCTAGCAAATCGTGTCACTCCAGGTCGCACAAGGTCCTTGCCATTTGTAAATTTCCTCATCAAAGAAAGCACCCAAGTATGGTTGTAGATAAATTTTGTAACACTTTTTGCATCTTCAACCACACTTTTGACCCATGAAATCTTCCCAATGTCCTCTAGCAATAGGTCTAAGCAATGTGCAGCACATGGAGACCATGCAATTGTGGGATACCTCTCCATAAGTAGTCTACCTGCAGCTACATATGCAGCTGCGTTGTCCGTGATGATTTGGACAACATTATCAACTCCAACCTCCTGGACCACCCCATCTAATAGATTGCATAAAGTCTCAGCATTTTTAACTTCATGGGAGGCATCTATTGATTTTAGAAACACCAATCCACCATTAGAGGCCACTAAAAAGTTAAGGAGAGTTCTATTTCGTCCATCTGTCCACCCATCAGATAAAATGCTGCAACCTTTTCTTCGCCAAAATTTTTTTTGCTCATCAACCACAAACTGTGTATTCTTTACGGCTTCCTCTAGCAATGGCCCACTCAAATCTTTAGATGATGGAGTCTTAAACCCCTTTCCTGCAACTGTAAGGGCATTCACCAAACCTTCCCAATATGGGCTGTTTGCAACATTGAAAGGTAGATTATTGTAATACCAAAAGTTTGCAGCAGCCATCCTAGCTTCTTGATGCTTTTCTTTATTCCAACCTGTACCTTCAAGTGAAGGTTGTGCTCCTGGAACATTACGTGGAACAAAATAATTTGGTCCTGATGAAGGACCCTGACTAGCAGTAGAAAAAGAACCATCAGGACTCTCCCCAAAAGATGAATGTGGAGCACGGAAGCTTGGACTTGCAACACCATGGGGCTTAGAGGGTGCAGATTGGGATTGAGATCCACTCATCGCTGATGTTAGGGCATCTTTTGTTTTTTGTCTTTCCTCTTTCTTAAGCTCATATTCAGCAAGAAGGGCCTTCATCTCTCTAATGATCTCAGGAGTGGTATTCTTGCATCCCTCCACATTTTGCCTAGGGATTCTAGCAAGGTGGTATTTTAATCTGTTTATTCCTCCTGTCATCCATTTGTTGCATTCATGACATGTCAATTCACCTTTTTTATTTCCTGGAATTGCATACTTCCATGCAGGGTCTTTTTTTACTCCCTTTGGATTTGAAGACGACATTGCTGTTTCAAGTTCAAAATGAAAAGAAAAATCAGCTAGGGTTTGCAAAAAAACAGCAAATAAATGTGATTCAAAATTTCAAAGTTTCAAACATTTGCAAAAGAAAAAAGATGCAAAACCAAGCTAGAAAGTAGAAACAATAAGAATTAGGCTATTAAGGAAAAGAGAAAAAAATTTGGCAGCATTTCCCCTTATTTTTCTTGATTTTTTAAATTTTGAATGCAAAAAAATTGAAGAAAACAAACAAAAAGCAGTGTTAGATCACTTACCTTGCTCGATTTTGGCCTTTTTGGTTCGTTCTCCCTTCTTCTATCAATCCCACAGCAACTTGCAGACCTGGTTTTCAAGAGTGACAGTCAAAAAATGAAAGAAAAAAGCAAAAAAATCATGGGTTTTAACCCGTTTTTGAGACTCAGCCGCGCAGGAGAGTCCTGGGTCGGGACTCCCGAGTCCGACCTCAGGACTCGGCCGAGTCCTGAGGTCGGACTCGGGAGTCCCGACCCAGGACTCGCCTGGACTCGACTCCCGAGTCCGCGGCAAGTGGACTCGGCCAGGGTAGGGACTCGCGAGTCCGCGGCGAGTCGGCCGAGTCCGCAAACTATGGTCCCAATAGCCTTGTTTATCCCATCTACAATAATCATGAGGATATGCACAAAACTTGTTTGTTAGGCTTTAGAAACTTTCAAGAAAATACAAATCGTAGATGTAAAGCCAAACTCCACAAACTTTGTTGGCATCCTTCCTACCTACACCAAAATGAGTGTTTTCAAACCAGTTATAGGTGTCTATCAAAGATTAAAGTATGGAGGAATTTCAACAAACAAGGCATGGAGGAGAGAAGTGGTGCTTACAATAGCATGAAAGGAATGACAAGCTTCCAACATGTTAGGGTGAGGCAAAGTAACTTAGGGAGAAGGAAAGAGTGATGAAGCTAGATGACTCCAATTTCAATTCTTCCCTCCCCAACTTCGATTTTGTTTTGATGGGTTTCTATGCCTCATGGTTACATCAAAGTCTAAAGAGGCATGTAAACATCAAATTCGGCCTAATATTGAAGCAAAGCAATCTCCTGCCAATCACTCTCAAGAGTGTCGTGGAAATATATGAATTCCTGCAAAGTTACTCCTTGGGAAGGTTTCTACACCCCTATGCACACCTATGATCTATCAAAATCATGATAATTGGTATTTGTAGGACCCTCAAAACGAAAGATTTGAAGAAAGAAAAAATATAATCCTATTGGAAATATAGGCAAGAAATCGTGGAGTCGGAAAAGATATATGGCTTAGTCCAAACCAATGACAATTGGGAGAAGCTCTAGGATGAGGAACATGATTATCTTGCTTAAGACTATGATTCCAACAATATTCAAAGGGATGAGAGTTCTGGGGATTACGAGGAAGAAGACATTGAAAGCACATCCATAGCTAGTGATCATGAAAAACCAATGGAAGAAGTTCCTACACCAAAGACTAACCACAACCCATGGCCAAACCCTCACTCATTTGGTTCAAGCAACTTCAAAACCTATAAACCTCAAAGCGGAACTAGAAAAAGCCCATCCAACTACCCAAGAAACACTCTCATCCTCCAACACCTCAAGCAACATCACAAGAATCTATTGAGCAAGCAACAAAGACTTCTTCAACAAAAGAACTTGAAGGGAAGAGGAAAAAATCACTAATGGCTCCAAAATTGGCAAAAGACAAAGAAGTTGAGATAGCAATTACATAAGTATATCTACCCCTCTTCTCTCCTCTCAAACTGCCTCCACTTCTACCCAAATATCCTCTCCCACATTGCAAGCTCCATCACAGTATGCATAAACATTTCTTGCTTCTAAGCATCCCTTTCTAACACCTCAATTGCTCCCCCCTTTCGCCTCGCAACAAATTCCTAAATCCCCTCCTCCCCAACATTTTCAAAGCCTTTCACCTTTCAGCCCTTCTACTCTTATGGTACATTCTCCCTTACCTCTTGAAACTCTACGAGCTCCTACATATCAAAAGGTCACTTTTCCCTACAATCTTTTGCAAGGTAGTCCTTTTGCAAGTGGTTTCATATAGTCACCTATAGATTTGAATCAACAGATGACCACTACACAACAAGCCTACGAGGCTAAGGATAGAATAGAGCTAATGGAGGAAAAGAAAAAGTCTATAACTTCCAATTTCTTGAAATTATGTAGAAAGATCGGAACATGTGAGATGGAGCTAAAGAGGATAGAGGATACAATGAGCCAACTTCGAGTGCAAGTAAAAGCAAATGATCTCAAAATACAACAGCTCAATACCAAGATACAATCAAGAATGCCTTTAGATAGCATTCAACGAGCAAGCCAAGTTAGTTGCTCTATAAGTCGAACTCACCAAGGTCAACTTCACTATTGACCTTATAATCAACTTCTAATAATTCTCCAAATAGCATGATTTTCTACTTCAATTAAAAAGAGCAATCAATTTTCACCAATTTTACTAACAAAGATAAAGGAAAATTTCAAGAGCAGTTTGACTGACAATTTTAGATAATTATTTTGCAAACTGTTATCAAAGAATGGAGTATTCTCTATACTTGATGGAAAGAAATGACAAAAAAACTAATGTAAGGAAAATGAGCTAGCAAATTTTGAAGTGTGATACTTACTCATAAAATTGATGATTTCTTCAATAACAGCAACTCCTCGGCTGAGAAGTTCACTTATGGACACTGCAACAGAGCTCATACCAGCATACACCATTTCTCCCTTGAAGCTGTAACCATTAGGTTCACCTAATTTGAAAGTAAAATGAATTTCACTCTAAATGATAAAAAGTGAATGTTATATAAGTTTTAAAGTTTTCCTTTTTATGGTAATAAATGAATATATATGCAAGTAAAACCCCCATGATTTCAAAATATCAACCAAAAACAAATCATAAATGGAAGCGGCAATTCATGATACAAGTTGAAATGTGCAGAGTGTTATTGAACAGATTTTAATATTCTTTTGCTCAAAATTAAAACAGTGGAAATATGATTAAACAAAATTCAAATAAAGGTGAGGTCTCCTACTATTCATTTAAAGCATTAGCATACTGTTTGATATGTTCAATAAATGTCCATATGTGGTTGTATTGCCTAGTAATGTCATAAACAAAAAAATAAAAATAAATTAAAAAAAACATCATACCGAGTTTTATGGCCCAATTCTTGAAATTCTTACGCAAGATATCCATCGTTTTCATGTTTGAAATGTCAAACATCTTATTCTTCACTACAATAGATGACCAAACAAAATTAATCAAATACACAATTATAGACAAGAATATAATGTATAGCTTAAGAAAGAGATTTGCTCATTCATGGTAATACATGAACCATCTAAAACATTCAAATCTTGCACATGATATAAATAAATGTCTTACTTTGAATTCAAATAGAATAAGTTTTTGATTTAGAAAGGGAGCAAGAGGGTGGAGCTTTGATGTGGGAGATGAAAGGTCATCCTCCATTGTTCTCCTTTCTACTCCTTGGTTTTTCTTCTCTTTGTGTGGTTTGCCATTCTTGTTGTCTTTTGTGTTATTGGTTTTGGGTCATTGGTGATGATTTCAAAGTGTGCAAATGTTATTTTAAAAGATTGTTTGGGCTCAGTTCTCAAAGTCTATTCCTTGTTTGTTGAGCATCTTTCACCAATTAATCTTCTTTGCCACAAGTTTGCCGATTGGTACACCCTCGCAAAGAATTTATGAGAGATTTGGAGGTGCATGTGGAAGCAGGGCAAACTCTAAATGAATTCATCCTTCCATCAAAAATGGAGGTTGGAAGTGAAGGGAATAAACTTTTGGGAGGCAGTGGTGATTAACCCTATAAGGAATCTCAACTTAGCGAGGAGAAGGTTGAAGTTACAGTAAGTGCAAAGTTTGTGGCAGTGCTCAATGGAGGGACCAAAGCAAGAAAAAGGCAACCAAGGTGAGCATCCTTCTATGTTATCCTTGACTCCTAATGAAGCTATGGTGTATGTGATTGAGAAGGAAGAAATAAGGCTTACTTCAAAGGCCTTGGCCTCACAGAAGTTTTCTGATGATTGGATTGCCTCTATGTGGAGCAAGAAACTTGGCATTTATGTTATGTTTTGCAAAATGCTGCAAAGGGGTTTTTTTCCTTTTTGCTTTAAAAAGAACAATATGTAGAACTGAGTCATTTCTAAGATTTTTTGGAATGTGGGTCACTCTATGTTCAAAGCCTTTGCACGGGGCTCCATTATGAATCTAGAGGATGATATTTTGCAATCATCTTTAAAGTGGATTGAAATCTGTAGTGTCACTCTTCATTTGTGATTTTACATACCAAAAGTTTTAAACCATTAGAGGAAGACATTAAAATGGATGATACTAGGTCCTCTTTATCTTATGAATGCAAGAATGTTATTTCACTAAAGCCAAAAAAAATTCCTAAATATATTTACATACCTATTCATGGTTTTGTCTATACTTGTAAAGTTAAAGGGTTAGCTAGCTTAAATGCTTATTTTATCTGCAAAAGTGAGTCATTTAATGATGAATTGCCCTCTAGTGAATAAAGTTTCAAAAAAATTGGAAGTACTACTCATGTTGGTGAATGTAAATCTATTGTTAATATGGATATCGATATTGATGGAAAAAAATTGGGAGGCTCAGATTCTGTATAGTCACCTGCGGATGCAATCAAACTTAGAAAACAAGTACACCTTCCTTCTCACTATGATAAATTATGCATACAACTCAAAATTGACAGATTCCATTTAAAACCAAAGAAGTTACAACTTCGCAACAGCCATTATTAGAAGATGAGTTGGACCACAACAGAACATTTGGGAAATATCCACATCACTAGGAACCCCATGGAGGGTAAGTTGGGTGTATTATATGAATTTGACCCCTGTCAACTTTAATATATTGTACGTTAACAAAAGTGACATATTCAGAACATGCCAAATATGTATTCATGACTTGCCAAATTGTTTGAATAAAGATAAAAAATCATGTTGCAGCCAAGGAAGATTCCTTGTCTACTCAACTTCTCCAAGCAAGTCATATCAGCAGATGACAGATTCACACCAAACTAATTATGTCAAAATATGACAGATGAAGAAACAAGCTCCCAGATGGAAAGTTAATTGGTTCATTAACCTAACTGTTGAATTCTTGTCTTCCCAAAGTGTGTTATTAATGATTTTTTATGGAAATGTAGGCATAAATTTGTGTATGTAGATGGCATCTGATTTTTTAGCAATCATCACAGGAAGTGTACATCGCAATTCTCAGTCTGAAAAGTATGTTTTGCAGAGAAAAATGGTGATCATTGTATAACCTACGAATTATTTTTCTACTATGGTCCCATGATGCCCCATAGTTGAGTCATTTTACTGTAATTTACTAATTTGCAATTGATGATTTGAAGAGGAGGAACAGCGCATCTTTTGTTGGAATTTCTATTCACAAGAGGTTTCCCTAGGATAACTTCTGGTATTATGGTAATTGTTCACTATAATTCTTTCCTTTCAATTTTTCCTGGTTATCCTACATGTTTAATTTCATTTCTATACACAATGGCAATTAATCACAACTATATAAAAAATCTGATTTCTGCAGCATATAGCTTTGAATAAAAGCATAGTTCATTTAATTTCAGTCATATATTATTAGAATGTGCCAATGAATTAATCATTGATAAATACAAGACAATTTTGGATCACTTTCCAACAAGTCTAGAAGGAAAACTCTTAATAACACAAAATGAGCCATGTTTCACAAGCATGACTAAAAAAATAATGGCTACCTATTCCTTGGACCTAATAAGACACAAACAATTTTTTACTTGTTTAGTTCAGTATGAAATCTCCAGCTTGGTGATAGAAGGGAAAGGTTAATCAAAGTACTTATGTATCTAACAGTTATTCATAAACTCAACTCCTATAAAACATAGGATTTTGAATTAGAGGATTGCCAAATTCCAACTAGATTATAGGCAACCTGGTGTTTGAACCTTCAAAGAGAGGAATTGCTTCAATTGATTTGCTTCATATAAAACTTCTAACTAAAGAATCCAGCCCTCCCTATTCCCAACAACATTATAAATTTCAGAGACACCATGCTTTATTCTCATTATACATGAGATTTTAACTTCTATGATCTCCAGATTGTTGTAACACTAATTTTGGCATAACATTGGAAATATCCATGTTGTTTTGTACTAAAAAACTTGACTATGCTGATTTTTTAGAAAGATGTTTCAATTGTAAGAAAGCTTTTAAAGTTATAAGACAATAATTGTAGCATTTATATATATAATATATGGGAAGCAAGTTTGCGCATTAACTTGTTTCTAGATGAGACCAATGGAAAGAGTGCAACTGTGTAAGACATAGTAAAACATCATCTCCAGACAATATGTAGCATATCTATATAACATACAATGTACTATTTTATTAACCAGCTACCAATTTTAATGATTAATGAATAATAAGAATTATACTTATAAATACAAAACACCTTCCAGGAGCCCATTCTATGTTAATTCCTGATGTTAACAAACATAGAGTTGCCATACACACATAATAGGAAAAACCCATTGCAACCAGTTTGGCGAGCTCCTTTGATCAATAATGTTGCCATGCATTTATCCTTTTCTGTACATTGAGGACTAGTCAAATTTGCTGTATCCAGCAGTATTCCTGCCAGCTGCAGAGGTCACTTGATTCAATCAATATTTTCCAGTTCACCAGAGTAGTGCACAAAGAATGAATTGATACAAGCAGGATAAATAAATACCAGAAGTCGACTAAGGCCATGCCCAGCCAAAGTAGTTGGTGAAGACAACACAAAATTTTCGGCTACAAATGTACAGCATGAAGCCATCTGTTAGAAAAAGGTAATGTTACTTGCAATCAGTAACTGGAAAACAACTCTGCACCCCATCAATGGTATGAGAGGGCGAAACAAAATTGAAACATATCTTGAACTCGCCTTTTGCATGGTTTGTAAATTTATAATTTCATAGCAGCATTACACATGAATGAACAGCTAGCTTTAATTTTTCATTATTATTATGACTTCTTGATGTGCTATATGCAACAATAAAAGAAAATACAAAACGCTGCTTTTATTCTTTATAGAAAATATGGAAATGCTATCCAATCAAAATACTTCTCACCAAATAATAATAAAATTTTACCTCAAAACATTTTCAGGAGTGTTTGTACCCATAGTTGGAAAACTCGGCTCAGAAAAAAACTCACCAAGCCCAAAATTGACGAGTCAACAAAAACTCAGAGAAAACTTGGCAAAAAAACTCGGCAACTTTTTTGATTTTTTTTTTGTGTTTTTCACATTTTCTATGTATCTAGCGAGTCTTTTGTAAAGACTCGCGAGTTTTTGCCAAAAACTTGGCAGAAACTCGGGAGTTTTTGGAAAAGACTCAGCAAGTTAAAGTCATAAAGACTCGCCGGGCAAAAAAAACTCGCGAGTTTTTCAAGGCTCGCTGAAAACTAGGAGAGTCTTCCAACTATGTTTGTACCTATTCAATGTTAACAATGTTTACCCAGGGATAGATACAATAGATTGGTCAGAGAAAAATAAGTATCCTGATTTATAAATCATAATATGTATGCATGGTCATTTTCATTGAGAGGTTTTGTGTTTTTCTCCACAAGATTAACAATTTTGTCAATTTCATTTTAAATAACTTTATACACAAGTTCCATGTGATATAAAAAAGTAATAGTAGTGATAGAATATACAACCTGCTTGCAGTTGACAACTTCAACAGTAGCATCCTTATACATCTGCAAAGTTACAATTATGGTCTCACTTATTAATGATATGGCATCACTAACAAGCTAACTCTTAAAGGAAGATTCTCGGTTATTTGTCGACTGACTTATAGTAATGCAACTGGCAGATTACCTCCTGAGTGATTGATACTGATTGAGTGTTGACCAGCACCATTTTTAGGCTTCCAAACTGATTATAGTAAGAAAGATTGATCTGAAGCATGGTTTTATCAGTTTGATCATTATAAGGTAATTGCACTGTAATTCAACAAGATTAACATAATATTTTCTAAAAGATTCAATAGACTTCTCAGAATTACATATGTTCAAGAGCAATACCTCGTCAATAAATATCAAAGAGGCTTGTTCAATGCAACATGACTCAAACAACCATTTAACCTCTGGAAACAATGGTAGGTCAGCTCGTTTCATGTTGATGACTGGAATTGGGCACAACTGGCTGCTCTTAGTTATTGCTTTTAAATGATAGGCATATGTGATCACTGAAACAATGGATCCCAGATCTGTAAACAAGAAAGCATCTTTTACTTACTGGAAATGTAAGCCAGAATACTATATCATAATTAGTTATACATATTCTTTCGTTGGTGGCATATAATATTTTTATTACATGTTCCTTCTATTACTCAGACTGTCAATCTATTTGGAGAAGAGGATAAGCTTGGGAATCTTTGGCCTCATTTTATGTATAGGAATTTGGTTGAACCAATGTGATAATCATATATCAAATTGGGCCATAAAATTAGTTCTATTTAATATATAATTGAAATAATGGTAAACATTATACATGTCAACAGCCCAAACAGCAAATTAAATACATCAATGGTTTTGCATGACAAAAATTAACAATACAAAAGAATATGATTTAAGTTTATATATCCAACCAAATAAATCATTACTGAATAAATGTTTCTTTTGTTGCTTTAATAAAATGAATGTACAATTCACTTGCATATGCATCAATAAATTATTAAATTTCATACTATGAGCAAAATACGACATCATCTTAAAGTCTATACATATCAAATTATAGATAATATTTTGTCAAGTAAATATTCAATATTTTGAAATAAAGTCATAACACAGATCCCTAGGAAGAAAAAATAATTATGGGGTGTGTGCAACTAATTTGTACTTTGGTAGGATATATAAAAGAAACAGATATCCTACAACACTTCCTTGTGTACATTTTCACAAATGTCCCCATTTAAAGCAATTCGTAGGTACAAACTACCATACATCACCTCATCCTTTAAACTACAACTTAAGGGTTTTTCTATTTAAGGTCACATTCAACACCAACCTCCATAGGCTCAAGGGGAATCTAACTATGAAACAAAACAAAATGAAAGAACAATTTGATCAACATTGAAGTGAAAAGCACTTCAAAGTGGAAGATTGGGTCCTTGAGGTTGTGACCATACAATCAAATCTCTCTAAATTATCATTCAAGTATTATGACCCTTAGAAGTTTTGTACAAGATTGGTGGTGTGGCATACAAATAAGAATTAGCTCTAGTGAAAAGAATACCTTCGATCTTTGTTAAATGGAAACAGCCACATGAAGGTGCAAAAATGAATTTTGATGGTGCGGCTAAAGGAAGGTAAACCCAAGGAATGTTGGGGCTGGATTTGTTATTTGTAACACAGATGGGGATTTGTGAAGAGCACACAGAAAATAATGAGGGGGGCAAGGGGGGGTGAATCGGTATTTTAACCTTTTAACACTTGAAACCTTATGAATCAGAAATCAAAACAGCAAGAGCAACAATGAACAAGAACACCAATTTCATGTGGGAAACCCTTTCGGGTAAAAAACCATGGCAGATCAATAACTTTCATTAACAACAAATGGGCACCAACCCAGATTACAAGAGTGAGCACCAACTCACAGAAGATTATCACAACATTGCAACACTGATACATGACATTGAAATACATTCTTTACATCAACTGATACAATCATGCTTGCATTTAAAAACTCCATTCAGACTCTGAAATTTCTGTATTCTTTCCAGATTTCAAACTTTGGACTCCATGTCTCTACCCAAATAAACTCATGCAGCACCTATGAACACACTAAGTAATATCAAGACTGAATATTGCTTTTAGGGCCAAATTTGAAGAACAACATTTCATTAAACAGCCCGTTCTAAGAGTAAGTAAAAACATTAACACAACACTCCTCACACTTCCTTCACAGCGATTACAATGAACAGCCCATTCTTCTTAACGATGGCTTTTTCTATTAATCACATACTCCACACATTATCAATCCACATCTTCATACGAATGCATTGATTGACATTTTTCTTAGACAAAAACCATACTCAGGCACTTTTAACTTTCAGCCCGTGCCAGAAATAATGGAGGCCAAATTTCTATTGAAACTCACCACACCAACGACTTTTCTTAAAGCAATAAAAAAATGCAGAGACTATAATAGCATGACATCGACCAGAGAAAACTTGCACAATAAAAAGACTTTATTCAGCCCACACCCACCTACACACACAGCACTGCTCATAACATCAGGCTCCATGACTTTTTCATTCAGAATATCTTACACAGAATTATCATGATAGTGATTTATTTTCACTTCACACAGCACACAAGTGATAAAAATCTCGCACCCTGTCCACACTTGTTATGGAGAAGAATTACCATCAAAAATTTCCATTAAGGATTCACTCAGAAATAGAAACGCATATGTTCCTGAAGGATACGATCCATAGCAAACACAAAAACACAAAC
>VDFB02022397.1:0-30096 GCA_007258455.2 Sequoia sempervirens
AATGTCAAAGATCCTAATGTTTATTACATAAGGCCAGCTTTTTAGGCTAACAATTAAGGATGGCAGCATCATGAAACAATAATAATCCAACAATCATTATGTGAAGTTGGCAGCTGAAATGGATTGAACTAAAACTAACATCTCTCTATCTCATGATAACTGGTATTTGGCTAATTGGCATGGGCAGATCACAATATTATCTTTGAGAAAGGATGAAGCATTGATTAAGCAAATTGGGCTCTACAAGTGTTTTATCCTCTTTATTGTTGTGCAAATGCTATGGACATGAGGGTGAGGCTCATATTGAAGAAGAGACAGATAGCTTTTCTTGGGGCATTTATAGAGAGCCAAGATGAAGAAGGTCCTCAATTCTAAGGCCAGAATCATCATAGTTAATATATAGAGGACTTTGGGGAGGAGTTTTTAACTCTGCCAATCACAGATATCAGGTGAATACTGACACCACTTCAGCGTTTGTGGGTGTGCTGTTGGATTTTGGGGAAAAGAAGAAGGCAGTTAGCATTCTGACAGATTCCTTCTTCAAGAAAAATCTGTTGGTAGGGCTTAAAGAAACATTGATTAAAGCAGTTCCAAGATGATGATTCCCTGTGCAGAACCAGATGCTCTGATAAAAGACGGCAAGTAATCAGTCAATAGTCTCCATTTCTGCACATCACAGAAGAGATGGAGGAGGCACGTAGGAAGAAGGCTATGAAAGCTGTTACATTTCTAAAAGGTGTCACTTGAATCTACGCATCGTGTATAGTGGACTTAAGTCTTACATTGGATGACTAGCTGCTGAGATGCCTGTTGACTCTGCTGTTCATAGGTCAAGATCAACAAATTTCTTTGGGCATATCTTGGGCCTTAATTTTGCCTTTAAAATGTAATGTAGACAAATATACAAATCAATTATTTGAGAATGTAGATTGAGGCAGCCTCTTTTTGGCACCATTTTCCTGTTCCACCTGTATGTAGAAAAACAGTGTATTGCTTTTTGTTAAAATCAATACACGGGGGCAGTTCCCTAGACCACAATTCACCGATCAAAAAAAATTATGTACATTTTGTACACACACTCAGGCAAATGTTTTGGGGATAAATTTGATAATTGCAAAGTCCAGATTTTTTAGAAGAATTAGCTGATGTTAAAATACCCTGGATAAGATAGTTTCAGCATTTTTCGGTTTGATTGGCTTCTCAATATGCAACTGGAGATACCATAGCCTTGCTTCACTATTTTGGACATTTGTGCTTCTCCGTAGGTAAGACAAAATTTGGGCAGCTCCAGGTATACGCAGCGAATCTCAAAAAGCACAGTCAACCACAATAGCTAGCATATCATTTTAAAATTAATGAAAGATGGTCACAAAGAAAAAAAAACTAGGATTCTACATCTGAACCGTGGACAAAACCCAAATGGTGTATTATCTTAATTGCAATCTGCTTGAATAAATTACCGATGCACACTTAAGTTGGCATTATGAAAGAAATGTAAAACCTGCCCCTTGAGGAGAAATCAATGAACAGTATTTCCAAACAAAAATACAGAACCCACATTTTCAATTGAGTAACCTTACCTTCCAAATTTTCTACTCCGTTCCCACCATTGTGCTTTCTGAGCATGGGAAGGTTATATACGGCGACAAGCAGAAGATTTACACTAACAACAACTGCAACAATTATTTTAAGAGTCGATCTGTTACAAACCCTAGAAGCATTGCAACACCCACTATTCTGTTCTTCAGTATTCTCACCCCTGGCTACCCCATCGCTATTCAGTTTCCCCATTGCTCTCCTTTCACAGCTACCTAAAGGACCACATTGTCAGACCGCAGTTTTACAGACCTGTAGCGACCTTAACCGATGTCATCACAATCATGTCAGCGACAACAACAACAACATTCTGCAAACGAGCACGAACCCCCATTTCCATACCACTGGTCATGTGAGGGCCGAGCCCCCACGGGGTCATGCTATGGTTGAGAGCTGAGAAATGCGCCTCCAGGTACAAATCCTTTCTGGGTATTCAAAAAAATCACAGAACCGAACACCCAATGCCGAGAAAATTGCCACTAGAGAGTCTTCACGAGCACCCACTGCGAATCATTTGGGGGCATGCGAGGGCTTCAAGATCGATGAAAACGCCTACTGGTTCAAACCCTTTCTTGGTGCTGGAAAGAATCATATAAACGGGCACCCAATGCGGAAAAGACTGCGAGTACGGCGATTCCCGAAAGGCTACTTTGAATCTGTCCGAGAATCAATCTGGAAGTGTAAAGAAACAAAGCAAGCAAGCAAACAGGTAGGTTAATGGCAGTGGTGTATTGTAAGTTGTAACGTGACTTGCATACAAAAATAGAGGTGAAAGAAAAGTGAGTTGTTTGTCATGTGATTCCCCCCCTTGCAATGCACGGGCCCAATGCGAAGCAAACGCAGCTGCACCAGGCCAAGGTCCCACTTGTTCTTCTTATTTCCATATTATCCTATTCTTATCTCACTATTATAGTACCACTATCACCTATAATTATCTATTACATAAATGTGTTCATTATTCCGCCCCACCGCCTTATTGCTTCCCACGCCCTTTTTTAAATTTTATTTAATTGTGTCAATGATGGCTGACTTACAAGGACTACCAGATGGGTGACCAACCCATTCTTGACTAAAGGGACATTTTTCTTGATTGCAAATGGTGGGCCCTCCCCACTTTATCAAGAGGATGTGCTCTCTACATTCCACCGCAAGCTTTCCTTTTGCGGGTCGATATTATGGATCTAACATCCTCATCTGTAAAAACCTGCTCCGGAAGCAATTGGAATGGATTGGTTATGTCATGTTCAGTCGAGAGGATGTGTGCACCCAACATTCTGGTTGTGGTAGTGATGGAAAGGCACAAATTTGATTGCCTAGCAGAGACATTCGGGTTTCATTCTTGTCCTCTATTACAATTTGGTAAGATGGTTGGAAAAAGGGACGTGAAGCACACAAGCAAGATGTAATGTGTGAAGAAGAAGATAAAAACTATGGTGTGATCATGAATTAAGATCTGAGTTTTTTAATGTGGGCATGATAAGGATGATTTCAATCAACTTAATCAATCATGAGTGCACCACGTTAGGGCCATGTTATGAGGGGCCCTTTCCTCTAATCTATATCTGAGAGTGTGCCAAATGCACTTGTTTTTTTAATGGTGCCTCTCTGGCATAAATGAGAGACCAACGAACCTTCCCCTTAGGACATGGTGCCCAATGCAATGGTCCTTGAATGAGTTGGTTAGGAAGATACCCAATAGTCTCCCTCTTATTATAAAAATTGAGTGAAAGGATTTGGAAATTAGTGGGTGGGGATGGGGATGGGGATGGGGATGGGGAGGTGATGGGCTATTCATATCTTTTGGGAGGTGATGGGCTATTCATTTGGTTTTAGGTTACTTTGATAGAGTACTATATTTTTAATATTGTGTAGGCCTTACTTAATCTTAAGATTATTGTTTGATGTATAAATCACCTCTTTTTCGTGACATTCATTACCCTTGTAAAAAGGAAATATAGATTTTCTAGGTCTTAGTGTAGATTAATTTAAAAATTAAAATTATAAATATAGCTATTGATTGATTTTGAGTAAGTAATAATGAAATGAGTTAGTTATACATATTTTATATATAGATATTTATTATTTTGAAAAAGGAAATACGAAGGGTGGATTGTTTAGTTTTATGATTGAAAAATGAGTTTCAAATAGATAATATTTTAGAACGTGTTCATTTTAGGAAGTTAGTCTTAATATTTGAATATATGCATTAAAATTGAAATATTCTTCTCTATTTTGTCTTAGGTCAAGCTTACCAAATCTAAATGTCTCACTATTAATTTGTTTTTCTAAATGTTCTAGAGTGAATGAGAGGTCTCTTGATTTTATCATGATAAAGTAAATGCACATGAAAATAGTGCATGCAAACATGATCATAGTCAATTCTAGGTGGGAAAGACAAAGGGAGTCAATCAGCCAAAAATTAAATTTAGGTGAGTCAAGTGCACATTATCATATATGACCCTACAATGGTAAAATGGACCCAAGATCAAATTGATAAAATTGATCTGGTAGGAAAAATTAATATGGAGATCAATGTATAGATCAACATGGATAGTAGATAAATAAGCCAAATGCATAAGAACATGTGGGCATGGAAGTAAGATATGTAAATAAGCACTAAATTGCATGCAAATTAGGATAAATTTAAAGCTATGTAAATAGGTTCAACTTTGCACAAGAATGTGTCATTTTTCATCATGTATGAGTATCAAGACATTGCCTCAAAATAAGCACAAAACTAAATGGGAAAAGGCTTTAGGATGCATTTTTCACCACTATATTTTTTCCACTTTGAGGTGTATGTGAATCCTAAATATATTATACATCTCTAAGTATGCAACACTCACAAACATGCATGTGTAATATTTCCAAGTCACAAAATCAGAAGCTAATGCCTTGTCAAGATAATCCTCCATATAATAGGATAAACCTAAGGTTATTTCAAAAAAGTATGTTATAATCATATTAGGTAATGTGTAGTACCTCCCAAAGGTTGAAGATGCATAAGGACAAGTATAGGGACATGTCCTTGCATGTAGATAAATTATATTAGTAATTAGATGACAAATATAATGGAAAGGAACACATAAGAAGAATATAAGGAGGGAATATGTATTAGAGATAAGAATATTTCACTCGAGCATGTATTGATATATATATATATATATATATATACTTATATATATATATATATATATATATATATATATATATATATATATATATATATATATATATATGTATGTATGTATGTATGTATGTATGTATATGTATGTATGTATGTATACATATATATATGTACCTGCCTACCTGCCACCTACCTATACTGCTGTCTCTCCTGTATATATATATATATATGTATATATATGTATATATGATTATATATATATATATATATATATATATATATATATATATATATATATATATATATATGGTATGAATGGGTGATGAATTTTAAGAGTGGAGAGCTCTAAGTGAAGAAGGTTTGAAAGTGAAATGGAGAGGTTCGAGTACATGAGCATTAGAGCTAAAAGAAAGCAATGTATACATAAAGGTTTCATAAAATTATCTTAGAGGAGAGTATTATGCAAATTTTAGATTTTTATAATTACAAAAAGGAGAAACACATATAAAACATAAACAAATTCATAATATAGCATAAGTGTACATGGGGAAAACCCTTTCAAGAGAAAAACTCCAAACTCCAAAGTACCCCAATGTATTATTCAGTAATCTAAATATGGATACAATATTCTTGCAAAATAATTATTTATAGTGTTAGTATGAAAATAACTAGTATACATCTAGTTTACATTTATCTAGCTCTTAAACCTAGTAGACCTATTCACACTAGCTTAAATTAACTTAGTGGTTTAGTTGTCTCACCTCATAGGCACATGCAACATGATTTTGCAATTGTCCCATGTTCTACATGTGTCATACCCCTTGGAGGGTTAGTTAATGTTTCACTTCCACGTTCCTACTTCCTCCTTGTCCTACATATCCAAGGAGATATTACATATTCTCATACATTTTTATGATAGTTTTTGACTTCTTTTGTTACATGACTTTTGTTGTAGAAGTTCTCGGATATTACATTCATATTTTGTTGCTTCAACATCGTAGTAGAGCCTAGAATTGTAATTCCCTTCCTAATGTAGTTATATTCGACACTTAGCCTAATTATAGGTGCGTCATAGAGCCAAACAAACATTTTCATTGCATCCAAATGGCCTAAATTAACTAGGAATGCCTATCAAATCATTAAAATATGTCACTCAATTTTTTTGCAAGAATTTTTAGGCCCTTTCACCCTCTATATCGTACAACCATATAGCCTATACAAAAAAAATGGGCAAAGAAGATTTTTTTATAAAATCATATTTATAGGTCTAGGAAGGGAAAGTTTTTGACTAGTTTCAATCAATTATGTGAAAAAAATGGCAAGCACTAGCAACTATTTTTTGGATCCATATTTTAATAGGTCAACTTTGTAATATTAGGCTTTGCTTTAGGCATCTTAGATTTGTTCTAGCCACCAATTTTTAGGATCTCTTTCAAGATATGAAGTTTTTGGCTAGAAAGCAATGTTTTGTAAACATTTTAAAGCATTTTTTCCTTGAAAATTATCACCACCATCTTGTGGCCACTCAAAATATATGGCCTTCAATGCAACACATGGCTTCATCTACTTCACATGCCATTGTTTAAGGTTTTACCAAGTTCTTATACTAAAGAATCTCATGTCGTTGGTTTGACATTCTTGTTTTGGCCTTTTTGGCCCCAACTTAATGGCACCCAAGCTCTCAGCAACAATTTTGGCATTGTTATCATACTTTTTTTTGAAGCAGCAGTTCCAATATTGGACCTCACATGGCCTTCACCATTGCCTCCAACTATGGCCTTCACATTATACTAGACCACTACCCCTTCTATCTAGGCCAATCGTGACCTTTTCTTAGTCAAGAAACTCTTATTACTACTACCTTCCAACCTACATCATGCCCTCTCCCTAGAAGGTTTCCTCCCTACACAAAAGCACCCCTTTAAAGGTAACTCCATGGCCTCTCCATCTAAGGAATTAGTTATTAACCAATCAATAGTGGCACCCCAAATCAACAATAAATATTTTTTTAACAAAACAAAAAATCACTTAAATTTTACCCTAACTTTTATGCTAGTGGTTCATGTGATTTTCTAGTACTTTAATAATTAAAATTTTCATTGTAATATTGATTGTTAATCGTTAGCAATTAGTGTTTGTATCAACTTTACCTGCTAACATTTTCTATTAACATTTTATGTTGCCAGCTTGACTTTCAAAAAACTTTCAAGTGTGTAAAGGGGGGGCTATTTTTATTTTTAGCATAAATTTCAAATCAAAGGGGTATTTTTTACACTTAAATAATCAACAAAAAGTTTTTTATGTCCACTATGCCTTACCGACCTTATTTTTTCCAAATTTTGTTGATTTCCACTTTTTCTTTGTAAGGAAACTTGCATCCATCTAATGACAATTTCCACATAACCCAAAAAAGATATTAATGCAAATAAGTACTCAAAATCCATATGCAAGAGAATAGACAACATACCTATCAAAGATGACACAAGATATACCCTGGAAAAACCCTCAAGAGGGAAAAACCCAGCTCCAAAAGCATCCATACTTCATCATATTAATCAATAATAAAGCCATACGAGAGTTACAATGAACACTTCTAAAGCATCAAGCCCTCCAATGCATCTCCATGTGTCCAAGCTTGAATCCACACATTCCATGCCATGCTTCACATATGCACTCCTCAAAAAGACTCAATAATGACAGCCAAACCACTCATCCCAACCTAAACCACTACACATGTGTTTGCTTTTATAGACACAAGCTCACACAAAATACAACTAGTGGTAAGGTAAAACCATGTACCACAAAACCATGTGAATACAAAACCACTAACCCCTTATTTAATATTGGGTACTAAGACTTCACTTTATTTAATATCTCCCCATATTAAATTATTATCACATGTCTCCCACACATTAAATAATAATACAATGTTACAATACAACATCAAGTGGTCCCCAAATAATTACGTAGTGTGATTATCCACACCACCAAGGTGCATCACAACTAAATAATTATTTAATTACAACATTATAATAAATCATTTTATGCAATGGTTTACAACACCATATCCCAACATTCTTTTGGTCTCTAAAGTCAAGTTTTGTATTAAATTTTGATGTGGTACAACTTTCACCCTATTTAATGATTTTTTGTAAAAACAAAAATACAAAATTATCAAAAAATAGAAAGGATTTTAATTATCAATGTAATTTTTAATTTGGATGGACATTTTTTTCCAAATTTGTAAGATTCATTGTGCTTTATAAATGGCCAATTCAAACTTCCATCTTGTACCAATTATAATCCAAACTTATTGTATTTTAGGGGGCTTGTTCTACAATTTTAATCAAATTTGGGGGGTTTGTAAGGGAAAATTTAGGTGCTTCTTTGTGTGTCTCAAGTGTGGATTCAAAAATTGATCTATTAACTCCACATAATTTTTGTACATGAAAAATTAAAGTACAACAACTTCTTTAGTCAAAAGGGTTATGGTAAATGTTAAATAGTTAACAAATACAAATCAAAAGGGAGCATGAATAGTTTGTTTATCAAAACAAGTTAGATGAGGCAACCAACATTATTGGCCTCCATATATCTAATAATTTGCAATTTAATCTTATAAATTGTATGACTCTAAAGAAAATGTGGGACAAATTTAATGACTTGTTTGGTATAATTTATGAGTTTAAAATACTTCAATTGGATGTTGAATCAACAAAATTGTCTCTTAATTCCTACCATTTTATTGAAGATTTCATGGTTAAATTTAAATCTCTACTTTCTCAACTTCAGGGTTGTAATAAAACAAAATTAGATAGACATTTTATCTTGGTTTTGTCAAGGTAAAAGGCCCCTATCATATATTTTCTTCTACCTAATACTCTACCATGGATGCCCTTAGAACAACATTTATAATTCCTACTTTTGAGCAGTTTTATGACAAACTCACAAGAGAACAATTTAACTTAATCTCCTTATATTTTGTCACATCTTTCAAAATTTCAGCACTAGTAGTCCAATCATCTAAGGTAAAAGATAAGAATTATTCTAAAAAATATAAGGTAGAGTCAACTAAAGGTAATAAAAATTCATCTAAGTAGAAGAATAAAAATAATACACAAGCCACATCATATTCTAAGTCATGTAAGAATTCTTCCAAGATAAAGAAGAAAAGCAAAGGGCCATGTACTTTTTGTGGATTATAGAATCATGACATCAAGTTTTGTCATTAAAGGATTACATCTTTGAAAGAGGCCATGAAGAAATTGTTGTCACGAGGATTGCACCCTAATCGAGTGTAAAACTCAGCTATCTTGTGAAACATGGGATCATCTTCAAGTTTTGGTTCACTTATGGCAAAGATGAACCTCCAGAGAGGGTTGGTTCCCTTGATGAACCTCCTAAAAACTATTGCCTTGATTAGGAAAATGGATAGAAGAACTAAAATGAAAAGTTTACTAACCCTAAGAAGTGATACACCAATTATTAAAACCTATACTATAGCCTCAACACATAACCTCTCAAAATCTCAGCAAGTCTTCATACAACTCAATGTTTTACATGCTCACACATCAATATTTCATAAGGTCAATTACTTACAACTTTAGAAGGAAAACTAAGAATGTTCTCACAAGCAAAATCTTAGCATTCATGACATAATTTATGACTTGCATATAACATATATCTTATGCTCAAAGGTATTGGAATGAGACAACATATTTGAGGACTAATTATTAATCACAAAAAATATGCATAAATCACCCATACACACACAATATAACATATATTGAGAAGGTAAGATCACTGAATTTTATTGATCATGAGGTGCTTCAAATAGTTGCATACAAAACTAAAAAAAGTATCTTTGAATTACAATGTTGTTCTTGATGGAAAGAACCTGCAAAGATAGCAATGCCAAAATCAAGAATGAGCAAAGAACTCTAAAAAATGTTTGAGTTACAATCTTCCTCTCTTGCAAGGCAAAAGAAGAAAGGAAGAACTGACTCTAAAAGAGTTGAATGCTTTGTCTTATAAGAAAACTGCTTCAGATAACTAAAGTTGAAAGTCGTGGAAGATGTTGAGATTGCATGAATGTGGAACTAGATGTGAACTGGGAGCAAAAACATGCAAACTTTGGTGATGATAGTTGACTTGAACTACTGACTTCTTGACTTTTGCATGCTCCTTAAAGTGTGCCCCAACTGAAATTGAATTGATCCTATAAAAAGAGCATGGAATTGATTGGAATTGATGTCTTTAATTAATTAGCATGAAGTCTTCAACTTGTTGGGCGTACAAGGAAAAAAGGCCTCTATTTTAGGACTCCAAACTTCCTCAAATTGCATGATTTTAGCCTCAAACTCCTCTCAACTCCACTTGTAACCATGTGGACTTCTTAAATAGGCCTAAACTACCTCTAAGTGCACCAAAACTAAGCATGAACAAGTCACTTAACTTGTATTCACCTTGTGAAACTCCTTGTATGATACTAGGTACGTGAGTTACTTGTAGATAAATTATGTCATCAAGTTGTTTGCATTATTTTTTCATTTTTCAAGGTCTTTATCGTATTCAAAGTCTTCATTGAGCACAATTATTAATCACAGTTACACTCCCTTGTGGCTGTCATGAACCCATTATTGACATTCCATAGTCCATACATTAGTAAATTGTCAAGGTTTCATAGTACATTATCTCACTGTCAAGGTATCAAAACACAAGGAGTTTATTATAATTTCCCTTGGATTGCATCAACAATACTAAGGACTATGCTACTTGCCTCAAGTGATGCCAACTATCTCTACCCCTGTCAAACTTTAAACTATCCTACTTGCCTCAAGTGATGCCAACTATCTCTACCCCTGTCAAACTTTAAACATGGTATTTGCCTCTTTAGTCTGATTATCTTTGAACTTTCCATCATTTCATAGTCATTGATAGCAAGGACTATCTTCTTTTGATGGCACCATTAGATTGACTATTTTTCCTTGAGATTCTACCCTTTTTAGATCGCAAATTTGTTCATACTAATGCCTTCTATGATGACTATGATTTTTCCATCCAATCTTGCTCCATGATTTCATTGAGTCCTTAGGTTTTTTAACTATGCATATTCTTATAAATATAACTATCCTTGACTATCTTTCCTTCATATGACATTCCTTGATTGTCCTTTGGCTTTGATTGTAATCATGCAAAATTTTCCCTTTTGTGACTGCCATTCAAATGGCAACCCCTTCAATGCCTTGACTTGTAACTATTATGGCATCTACCTTAATTTTTATGACTATTCTTTAATGGTACATGCAATTTATGAATGTCCTTTACATGGTCTTCCAAAAATATGCTTGAAACCATTAGTGACTCCTCATTGTCTACATAAATACAACTATTATAAGGTTTTTGTAACAAGTATGTTGTAAGTGTTGTCATTGATGTCAACAGTATGGATTTTGTTGGTTGTCATTGATGTCAATCAGTATGGAGGTTGATGATGATGATTGTCTCTGTTGTCAACAATTTGGTTGTGTGTAGTTGGTTGTATATGCTACTTAGGAAGGATGTCATGAGTTTCTATACCAATTGTTTCATGTTACTCATGAATGGGTATATGATGATGTGAATGTTGTATTCATTGTTTGCTCTTGTAATTTACATGGAAGAATATCTTATAGTTAGTGGCTTAAGAAGGTGCTTTGAAAAGGATTCAAAGAATGATCCACATTCCTCCACATTTGAAGATATGTTCTTGTGGTTTGAAGGTTAGACAAAGTCAAGTATTCAACGTTTGTGTTTGAGTTATCAGATCTTGGATGTTATTGTAGAAGTTTCCTAAGTAAGCAGAGTGGTGACTGAACTATTATAGTCATGAAAGGTTCTAAGAAATGCTCTACATTTTTTCACAATTTTTGTTATGGTCTCGTAGTTTGAAGGATGTGTCTCTAATGTCTATATGTTGCCTTTCCTTGAGTTTCAGTTGTTGAAGTGTACTGCAAGTTGAGTTGTCAAAGTTATATCTCAAGATTATGTTGTCAGGGTTTGTGATAAATACTAGTTTTTTGTATATATTTGCTTAAGCCAACATATTGATGCATGAAGTTGTGAAAGAATGGCATGGAAATATTCTTGAATATCATTTGTTGCTTGTGATGTAATCCACATGTTGTTATCTTGCCCCTCTAGTACGACTTGTGGTCTAGAGATTAATATTTCAAGGGTTCAGTGTCTGTTGGGTTGACTTAGTGTTCTAAGTTGCTTGGGCCAAGTTTTGTGGCATGCACCAACATAGAGATGCATGCATATTTGAATTAGGTTCTTATCTCTTGGCTTGGACTGTATTTGATTTCCCTTTCTTGTAAATGTGTTGAAGCTAACTCAATATGGTCATTGCACATTTCATGTTCATACATTTAAGGATGATCGAAAAGGAGAAAATTTTTGATGCTTGTGGATGGTATAAATATAAGATCAAGTATGTGATCAAAGTGTACAAGTGTTCAATGTGTGATCAATGAAAATTGTTGACAGTGATGCGCTGAAGGCAAAGTAATGCGTGCAAATTTCTAGTGAAGCATTTTTATGCATGTTAGAGGCAATGATCTGAAAGTAGAAAGTTTAAGCGGTGTGTGAAAGGTAGTGAGCCAACCAAATAGTGTGAGTGTTGGAGATAGTAAAACAAAGGTAGAAGTGCAAGTGTGAATACCAAAGGCAATGAGCCAAAGGTAGAGTGATGCCAAAGTGCTAAAGGCAGTGAGCTAAAGGCAACCGAAGTGTTACGATTTTGTTTAATCTTCAAATTCTTCAAGAAATTATATTTTGAGGTTGTTGTATCATTCTATAAGTAAGCAGGGAGTTGTAAACTTCCTTAGGTTAAAGACCTAAAACCATTTATAACTGTTGATCCATTTGTGAGGTTAGATTTGGATTGTAGCTCCAAGCAACTTTTCTCACCATGGTTTTTCCCTTGTTGGATTTTCCATGTAAATCTGGTGTTGTCTTTATGCTTTTTCTTTGAATGTGTTATCCGATTAATGCAGTTTTAAGTTTTGATATTAATTTAAGGGATATTGATTCACCCCCCTCTCAGTATATTTGTGTGTTCTAATAGTTTTACTGTCCATTTTCTTGATCTTTTTCCTTGTCAATGTCATTGTGAGATGTTACTGGGCCCTTATAATGATTGTTCATTTGGAAAGCTTTCCTTTTGCATCTTACATTGTAGTGACTACCCATTTCATTATGTCAAGACTACTATGCTCATTTTATACTTGTGTCTTGAAGTCTTCTCAATGTCTTTGAGATGTTCTTGTCTAGATTACTATGCATATTATAAATTTTCCACCTTCAAATTGTGCATTTGGATTTTCTTTGCAAAAGACATTCAAACTATAACACTACCCTTTCATGGACCGAAATTGTCCTTTGATTATCCTTTGAATGTATGGTTCAACTATCCACTTTTTTCAAGGGACCTTCCTTTGTTCATATGAATATAGTCATAGGTTATGATTATCATGGATTTCATTTTTACAAACCTAATACCACTGTCCATTTGCAAGTTTTCTTAAATTTACTGCTTTGGGTTTTCTTACTTGTAAATGTTCATCTTCTTAAATGTTGAGATGACTATATTGAAGTAGCAAAAAACACCTTGGAAAACTAATCATATAAAAAACTATTTTGGGAACTCCCTTCATATATCAAACCACTGTCATCTTCATTTAGGTTTCATGACTGTCATATCTTGTCAATGCCTTTTCTAAGCTTTCACAGTCATAAATTCTTGACAGTCATAAGGATTGCCTTTTGTGTATGGATTTTCCTCATCAACACGAAATTGCACTAAGTCTTCCTGCTCACAAGTCTATTAAAAAAACCTCATGCTCTAAGGTCTGCCCTCTTGTATTTGTCCTCTTCAACCATAATCAATCATTATTTATATTGTTAAGGTTTTACAGTCATGAATTTTAGTCAATGCATTTATCCTTCATTAAAGTCAAAAGTCTTAACTTCTTACGACTAAGTGCATAAAGATTGTCCATTAAAGCTTCTTTAACCATCATTTATTTATTTGTCCTTGCCTTTACAGACTTTTCCATGTTTCTATCCTTGATCATTGGTGAAGGTTGACTGTCCTTTGAGTTATAATGACTACCTTATTGTCTTTTTAACAAGGATTGTCCTGTCTCTTTCCTAGGATTTCCTTTACTCATAGTCCATTAATGATTGTCATAAACTTGCTTGAACTTTGCCGTCCATCCTTTGTGATCTACCCTTGGTCATTTAGCTTACACATCTATTATCCTTATGTCTTCAATATACATACAATGCCCACATTCACCATGAAATTTCGCCCTTGGTTATCTTGCACGGTCCACTTGACAACTCATTGCCCTCAATGAAATCCTTGAAGGCTTCCTTTTAATGTGACTATGCTTCATTTGTTCATCATTTTCCTTCATTGCTATGCTCTTTCACTACTTCCCTATCAATGCTAATGGGACTATCATTCATAAGTAAAGAGATATTTCAAGGCTTCACTTATAAGGACTATCATACCTTATTTTCTTACTTTTATTGATCATGATCTCTTTACTTATGATTGTGATGCATTCATTTATGGTTGTGATCATTTCCTCTATTTGTAAAACTCTTCATCCATTATCCTTCTAGAAAACCTTGCTCTGTATTTTGATATATCTTCCTTTGCATCTACTCAATATTTGTGTCTTAATGCATTCAACAAAGAGCACATGTACTACAAACCTAAGGGGAAAGAGTTATTTTGAGAAACATGCATACAAACCTCCATTAATATCTTTTTGATAACTATGTTTATCTTCTTTCTCACTCCTTACAGACTTGTCACCTTCATATCAATCATGAGTACCTTATTTTTTTGCTTCCAAGGACTGTGTACATGTATTATGACTTTCTTTCTTGTTACACTGTGAACTACCTTTTCCATGTCTTTGGTCATGTCTTGGTTGTGGTTGTCTTCATTAACCCTCTCAAGGATTGCTCCCTTTCAAGATTTCTCATGACATGCCCTCAAATACCATGGTTTTTCCTTCATTTATAGGGACTATGAACATCATTATTTAACTATTGTCAATTGTCTTTACATGAAATTTCTTGTAGCATACTCTGAAGAGGGTATATTACCCTAGCATTGGGCATTGTCCTAGTTTGTAAAGACCTTATGGTCATATGAATGTCCTCCATTAGGTCTTCTTAATTTTCCCTTTTCTCCCTTCCAAGATTACTTCATGGTTTGGTTGTCATTTCTTTTTCATAGGTCTATCACTATAATTTGGCATAAGGATTGTCCTATTCATTTGTGACTGTCCCATCAAAGACCATAATATCTTACATTATCCTTTGACTTCCTTCCCTATTTTTTGCTCTCTATTCATTATAAAACTGTCCTACTCTTCAAATTTTACCCCTTATGTCATCATTGTCACTTGGACTTCTATGTGACTGTCCATTGTCTATTTCTTGATGTCAAAATATGACTACCTTTTTCCATAGTGTATGTGTAGAGGAGGGGGACCGACTGCTTAGGACCCCAGGTCATAGGAGGGTCTAGAACAATGAACTACCTTGATCTACCTCATGTTAAGGATTGTTTAAGGAAAGTTTAGTGTTTTAAGAGAGGTGAAAAGGAAGGACAAATGATCTATCACTGTCCTTTTATCAACCCGGGAGTTTAGGAAACCAAGTGAGCAAATTCCTGAGTCTGGATTGTAGCTTAGGAAACTCTCTGCCAAAGGACTCCAACACAGAAGATAGATGATAGTGTGGCATGTTGGCGTCCCAGTCAGGTGCTAGCATTTGTATAGACAAGGAGTACACATCACAGTCTAAACTTGTGGGGAACTCACTAACAACCTAATAGATGCTAATCAAAGTGATAACAAAAAGTTGAAAACAACTAAACTATTGGAATAACAAGAAGAATACTTTAACTTAAGAGATGTGATTTGACAAAAGCAAAGGTGGTGAAAATCAAACTCACGGTTGGTCCAACCTCCCATAAGCTCCACACAATCAAAAGTACCTACACACATCAGAACGAGGAAAAATGTTGGGGCTATTTTAGGGCTTGTCGTAGTCGAACCCTTGTTTTGGTGTTCCCACCTCCATGGACAGTCGAGATAGCCACATATAGAGAAAGTATGATAAAGAACATATTGAAAGGAATAAATTCCAAACAATGCTAACAACAATATGCTACACAAATCAAATAACGATGCTAAGTAAGATGAATATCACCTCTCCAACAAGATGCCCTCAAGCATGTGAAGGGAGATGCGAGCTTGCAAGCTTGTGAGTGCCACCATTGTCACAACAACGAGAGGAGAAAAACCAGTAGAGTATCGACTTGGAGCTTCAATAATGAAGAAAGTGTTGTGAAATGAAGTGTGTAGAGGCAAGCATGATCAAGTGAAGTTCAAGAAGATGAATTGAATGAAGGAAAAGATGTTTTGAAGGTGACTAGAAGCCCAAAAGAGTCGTTCAAGGTTAGTCAAGGGAATAGGGGCATTACACTTCATTTCCAATGGAGAAGTGTAATGCCGAGCTGCAAATTCCAAAGGTGGGAATCTTGTCAGTACGACAACGTGTCGTGCAGATGTCTGTGCGTCACGCTAACACCCTAGACAAAAATTCCCCCACCGACACTATAGATAACTGCCAAGTGAGGTGGAAAAGCATCTTCAGGTTTGATTTTTTTGAGGTAAAGGGGTGTAAATGGGGAATTTGCAAAGGGTACAAATTCACTTCATTACATTTTTCCCCCACTTTAGTGAGCATATGTGCTACTGAATGGGAGGTAAAGTAGATTGAAAAAGTTCAAATAAAGTATACCTGAACCATCAAAGAAGAAAACCACAATCTGACACACCCAAAAGCACAAGAAGTTGGCTCCATAGGTACTTAATCCCAAGGAGAGTTGAACAAATGCGCTATAGGTCCATAGACTTACAAAAGGTGAACAAAGAGGCTTTGTAGGTGCTTGGTCCTACAAAGTTGAACAAAGAGATCCCATAGGATGTAAGTGCTTTACAGGTCCTCTGACTTACAAAGGAGGCACCCCTAGGTGCTCGGTCCTAAAGGAAGCTAGATGTGAGAGGCTCTGCAGAGTTCAATGGGGCCTTATAGGTACTTAGTCCTACAAGGTCAATTGAAAAGAAACTTCACAAGCACACCTACTAAGCAACATGTTAATCCGTAGAAAAAACATATTAGATAACAAAAAGCCATACAGGCAAACAAACAAACAATCAACAATTGAAAGAGAAGCTTTCAAAGGGGTCCCTCGGGAACCCTTCAAAAGAAAAAGGGGTCCACTCAAGGACACTTTGTTTGAAAGGAATAACATTTTTTGAAAATAGATAGATTTTTTTGCCAATGATTCTATCCCCAAGGAATCCTTCTGAAAGATTCCTTTCATCAAGGTATGCTCCCTCACAAGGGAAAGTTTTCAGACTTCATAAAAAAAAGTACTCCCTTCTCGAAGGCAAGTTTTCAAATTTTATCTTAGGAATCCATGATAAAAGAAAAATTCCGCTAGGGATCCATGTTGAAGAATGCAATTTTTGAAAAATAAAGGATTTTCAGCAAGGGATTCATTGGCCACCAAATACACCTTTTGAAAATTGAGATAGTATGATAGCCCCCCCTTAGGATGGCGTGTGCCAAACTTAGAGGCATGTGGCATCCTAAGGAGAGAAAATCAAGAACAAGACATAACCGTGGTAATGTTGTTACACACGTGAGGGACAACACATAAGCACCACAACATCACAAAGCAAGCAAAGAAGAGAGAAAGATAAAAAGAAAATACAAATAATGGAAAAACGAATAAGAGATAGGGGGATATGATATTTCAGGGTTAGAGCTGCTCATAAATATAAATAGATAGATATAATATATATATGAACTGCCATCAACCCCATAAAGAAGGGCATGTGAAAACAAAATGAAAATAAAAAAATGGGTCAACATGGAAGGAAGGTCTAAATTCCCCCAACACTTTGCATCATCCCCAATTGTCTAAATTCAAAGCACAACAAAGAGAAGAATGATGTGACAAATAGAAGAAGTTTTATGACACAAAAACACTCCTATATCCAAGCACCTATGAGGGTGACAAGGGTCCTCCGAGAACACATAAAACAAGAACAAGGGAACACAACACATGCATGATATAATCTAAAGATAAAGAATAGGTGCCCCCTAGTCCTCATCAACCAAGAGGTCATTGTTCTCCCAATATAGATCATTGTAAGGGGAGGGAGGACGAGCTTGCAGGGGTGAGATAGCAAGGAGGGTACCCTCCAACTCTCCTACAACAAGAGCCAAGGAAGAAGGCCCCTCGAGGTCTTCTTCACTCAATTCCTATGAGGTGAACATCAACGATCTCACAAAGATCATCAACAAAGCTGGGACATTTTCTACAGAGTTGAACATGCACTTTATAGGAGTGCCATGTGTCAACTGTGTGGACGATGAAGGAGGTGCCCAAGATCCACTACCGACCTCACTGATAGAGTCGGGGGCAGTGACACACTCCAAGGACGTTGGGGCTGCCTCTATCACTAGGATAGTGTAGGCCAACATAGAACCAACTTCCAAAGAAGGAGACCCCTTCTTCCAACCCCCATTGCAAGTAGGGTTATCCTCCAACTTACACTTCATCGAAGGATGCGAGATCCCACAAATGAAGCAAAAGGTGAGGAGGAAGAGGAGAAAACCACAACTGACACCACTAAGGTATTCAACATTTCCATGGGTTTGGGAAAGGTGGGATGTTTGGGAGGGACATTAGAATAGTAGGCTCAGCCGAAGGAGCAATGAATACTTGCACCCTTTTAGGGTGAGGATCATTTAGACTCGTAGGGGGAGCCAGGAGCAAGATTGAGGTAGAGGGAATTGAAGTAGAAAGGATGGAAGAGGAGGGCATAATAGAAGATGTTGAAGCAGGAGTTGCTAGCTCCCCTTTCTTCTTTTGTAGGGCAGCCTGCTCAGCAGCCAGAGCCTTCCTTTGACACTTGCACTCACATGCAAGGTGGTTTCTTTGACTCTGGGAGCTAGAGGCTGTAGCTTAAGGAGGAGCATAAGGCTCCTATTCAACCATTGGAGTATCCATCACAATTGTTTCTGATGGAGGGAGTGACTCTTGGATTGTAACGAGAGGAATCAGTGCAGGAGTAGATGCAATAATAGATGGGGGAGTAGAATCGAGCGCCTCAGCAACCCACTAACTTAGAGGTAGGAGCAATAGGAGGCCCAAACATTGAGGAAACTCCACGGGGACCCTTCCCCTTACCATGTCCAATGGGGTGAGGTTCCATGGGTAAGATATGAAGGTTGAACACCCGATGCTTGGCCTTCCACCAAGCAGGCACCATCAAACTCCCTAAGAGGTGCATAGGGGCAAAAGTTGAAGGTGCCGCAGTAGGGCAAGAGGTGGAGGTAGGTGGAACTACAAAGGATGAAGGACCATGATTAGACTTCTCCTGCTCCCTTTTTCGAGTGGTAGAGGCAGCCTTATGTTGCACTATCATGGAAACTTTAACTAAAATGACATAGGGAGAAGGAGGGTACGTCACTTTCGATGCTATGCCCCCATTCTTGTATTTCACATAAGTTCAATACAACAGATCTGTCCTGGGAGGGAGCGGACCAATAAGGGCATACTAGAAGTGATCAAGTGAGTAGCCTCCATGTGCCACAATCAGTTTGTAACCAATGTCATGGACTACATGCACAAAACCATCATGAGAGAACTTCAAGCACTTGTGGATCACCAAGGGAACTACGTTCATGGAAACTAGCCAAGGAATGCCTAGTTTCACTCTGAACAACTCAATGGGATAATATAAAAGACAACATTCATAGTCATGGGCCCAACCATGACTGATAAGGTGATAGAACCGATGGGAGGGATGGAAATCCCATCATGTATATGTATAGTGCTTCTAAACTCATCATATCCATCCTTATGTAAAATTTTTATCAACATGATCTCCTTTGTGATGACATTAATTTGGCATGTAGGGTCAACAAGAATGCTAGTTACGGTGTTTCCATTGATACACATAGGAATGTACAAAGGGGATGGTTCTCTATTAATGTTCATTGGTAAATCATGCGAGGTAAATGTTATATCAAGAGACCCACTCATATGTTGCACAAATGGGATGGGTAGATGCATAAAGGAGGCCATCTTTACATACACTAGAAAGGACTTTCACAGAATCCCCCAAGATTTCAACAATTAGACGATGACCTAGATTCAAAGCTTCACTTCACAACACTAAGGGATCCTTCTAGCTACATTGCTAGGGGTCATAGGTTGGGTTTCAAGGCTAGGTGCCCTACAATGCACACACCCACAACACTCCTAGAATACGAGAGAAGTTTCTTTGAGTGCCATAAAAAAAGTAGAATAGTTCACATCGGGTTCACCAAAATGTAGAGAATAATTAGCTGCCCTAATCTACCTCATGCTAAGGATTATTTAAGGAAATTTTAGTATTTTAAGAGAGGTGAAAAGGAAGGACAACTGATCTACCACTATCCTTTTATCAACCCAGGAGTTTAGGAAACCAGGTGAGTGAGTTCTCAAGTCTAGATTGTAGCCTAGGCAACTCTCTGCTAGAGGACTCCAATGTAGAAGACGAATGATAGTGCAACACATTGGCGTCCTAGTCGGGCACTGGTGTCCGTATGGATAGGGAGTACAAAGTATAGTCTAAACTAGCATGGAACTCACTAACAACCTGATAGATGCTAATCAATGTGATAACATAAAGCTGAAAATAACTAAACTATTGGAATAACAAGAAGAATACTTTAACTTAAGAGATGTGATTTGACAAAAGAAAAGATTGTGAAAATCAAACTCATGGTTGATCTAGCCTCTCACAAGCTCCACGATCAAAAGTACCTACACACAACAGAACAAGGAAAAATGTTGGGGTTGTTTCAGGGCTTGCCATAGTCAAACCCTCGTTTCAGTGTTCCCACCTCCATGGACAACCGAGATAGCCACAAATAGAGAAATTATGATAAATAACGTATTGAAAGGAATAAATGCCAAGCAATGCTAACAAAAATATGCTACACAAATCAAATAACGAAGCTAAGTAAGATGGATATCACTTCCCCAACAAGATTCCCTCAAGCACGTGAAGGGAGATGTGAGCTCACAAGCTTGCGAGTGCCACCATTGTCACAACAACGAGAAGAGTAAAACCAACAGAGTATCAACTTGGAGCTTCAACAATGGAGAAAGTGTTGTGAAATAAAGTGTGTAGAGGCAAGCATGATCAAGTGAAGTTGAAGAAGATGAATTGAATGAAGGAGAAGATGTTTTGAAGGCGAATAGAAGCCCAAAAGAGCCATTCGAGGTCGGTCAAGGGTGTAGGGGTGTTATGCTTCATCGCCAATGGAGAAGTGTAACACCTTTGTAGATTCCAGAGGTGGAAATCCTATCAGGATGGTAGCGCGCCACATAGATGTTTGCGCACCCCACTAATGTCCCCAACAAAAATTCCCTCATCGACACTATAGACAGTCGCCAAGTGGGTGGAAAGCGGATGGATGAGGTGGAAAAGCATCCTTAGGTTTTATTTTTTTAAGGTAAAGGGGCGTAAATGTGGAATTTGCAAGGGGTGCAAATTCACTCCATTACAGTATGATTGCCTTTTTTGAACTTCACTATCCCTTTATTCTTTATAAATCCTCCCACATAGAGATGTCATCTTCTTTTTCAGGGCCAACCTCTTTCTCATCTATTAAAACTCTTAATATAAACTACCATATTTGCATCCAAAGAAGTAGTTTCACAAGCTCCTCGTGCAGATCATCATCATGTTGCATTATGACAAACTCTATAGCCTTCTCCATATCCTCAAATTTATTTATGATAAGTGCAAGAGCCTTCCTTGAATTGCCCATCTTTCCAAGAATAAATACTTGCTCTTCTATTCTCTAATCTTTCACCATTGTCATGGTCATTTTATCTCTATTCTTGTCATGCTTTTGAACTTCCTATTGAAATATCCTTGAAATGACTACCACAATGCTACAAAGTGTTTGTTCATACCCATTAAAATATTTTTTTGTTCAAGGCATCCTCTACAAGGAATAAGGATGAAGAAAGCTTGTGGAAATATACTATCTTTGATAATGGTATGCGCAAATGCCATGAGGGAAAATTACATACATGCATATCACAATCCAAATTAAGAATATAAGGAGAATTTTTCATTATTTCAAATACCTTTGTCATAACATTAAAGGAACCAACTTTTTAATGATGATCAATATTGGGATGTTCTTTGTAACACCCCTCCATTTTGGGATATTTGGATTGGCAAGGTTCTTTTATGTCTGATTATGCTTATGATGTGACTGTTGAACTTGGTGACCTTTTGATCGTGTATTTATTAGTAATGCGCATGTTATATCATAATGTGTCAATTGTGTTGAACAGACTTTGATTTTTGAAACTTGATTACTTGTGATCGTGATTGATTAAACGATGTGAAGTTATATGTGATGTGAGGTGATCTTATTCTGATGTTATCTATGCGACATGACTTGTAGTAACTTAGAACAGATCTAATTAAATGATGTTTTATGTTAGTAAGCATATTTCCGATGTTAGATATGTCAGTTCATGTTACTATATTGGTGAAAGGGGCGGATTGTATCACTCGCTTGCGAGCGCCCTACAATTCCGGGATTTCCCTCTTCACGGTGTGTTTGATCATAATGTACATATATATTTTGCACGTTTGGCATGCTCTTTGTTGCAGGTTGCAGGTACACGACATCGAATCCACCTGGCTTCACAGGTGTGAGCGTGTCTATTGACCAACGAAAATTAATTGGGAGATAGTAGCTAGGGTTTCCGAACCAAATTGTCACCCTAGTCATAGCGTGTTGTTGGGTTGTCGTCAGGGTCAGTCATTTTAACTTGGTCAGTTTCCCTTGCGTGTTTATTTAATTCCAAGTTTAAAGTTTATTAAATGACTTGCGTAGTTTAATTGATGATTAAATGCGTTTAGTTGCAATGTTGAAATGAGATTTATTTATTGATTTAATTGATGAAATTAATAAAATAATGATTGGGTTATTGATTGATTTGATTAATTAATAAATTAGATTTAGTTTATTAATTAATTAGATTAATAGTGGATATAGTCTAAAAGATGATTTAATCTTTTTAGTTTCGATAATTATATGCAATTTATCTCGTTTGTTAATTGGATTTAAATTAATTAAATAATTCTTTGGTTACTATGGAATTGATTTATTTAATTAATTAGATTGAGTTATAAATGGATTTGTTTTTTTGAATAATTTGAATAAAAGAATCATATTGTCTTTATTGAATATTTAGATTCAAATTGCAAAGGGAAATGGAAATCACAATTGAGAGTTGATTTAAATGAAAATTATGAATTTTGCATGAGAATTAGATTTGGAATTAAAGAGTGTTTTTAAAATTTAAAAATAGAAAAGCTTTTAATGATTTAAAAATTAGGAAATAGGCTTTTGAGTTAAAAAAATTGGATAGTGGGAATTGTAAGGTTTTTGACCTAATTGTAAAGAAAACCCTATTTGAAAAGAAAAAGGGAGGAATATGTTGAATCTTGGACTTGGAAGAAAATGGAGATGGCTATGGTTGCTTTGCTGGGAATTGTGAAGGAGATGGAGCATTTTGGAAGGATTGGTAAACACCATGGCTGAAGATTTTCAAAATTGTGGAGAAAAAAATCAGGTTCGTTTCTTCTTGCTGGTTTATTTTAAAAATAGTTCAATCCTCATTTTGCTGTTGAAAAAAAAAAAAAAACTGTCATATTGTATGAAAATCTAGCAAAACCCATGAAGATTAGATGCTCAAATCTTTATTTTCTGTTCTTTTTCTGTTCAAGGAAAATTGCCCAGATTGGGCTATGAAATGATATATCTATTTTATTTTTGTTACATTTTGCATAAAAAATTTATGTAGCTGGGTGTTTTGTCCTTAAACGACTGCTGTGTAAAATTTAATTCTGGGTTTTACCAGAAAGGGTTTCATTTCTCATTTTTTGATTTTTTTTTATATGAAAACGATATTTTGTTTTAAAAATAAAAATAAACAAAAAAAAAACGTTTTTCGTTTTTTATCAGCGAAGTGTTTTTGTTTAAAAATAAATAAAATAAAATTATTTTTTTTAGGCGGTGGGTGCTGCCCACAGCCGCCTCCAATGGAGGCGCCGCCTGTGTTGGCTGCGCCCAGCGCAGCCCACACAGGCTGCGCCCCCATGTGGGGGAAGCTGCTGGGCAGCAACCCCCGCGTGGGTAGAATGGGGGGCTTCGCAGCCCACACAGGGGCTGCGTCCCCTGTTTGGGCTGCGCGGCCCGTGGAAAAAGAAATTAGGGCTTCGGCCCTAGGGTTTCCCTTTAAAAAAAAATAAAATTCATGTTTTTTTTTTAGTTTATATTTATTTTATATAATTTAATTTTTATTTATATTAATTTATATTATATTTTATATAATATTTAATATTATATATTATATGAAATATAATATATTTAATATAATAATGTAAATGGATTTTGTTATTATTCTTTAAAATATATCTTAAATATGTGGATAAAGAATAATGTGTTAGATGAAAATTTTAAATGGGGTTAATTGTTATAATTAAATAAATTATTAATATGCAAATAAAATAATATTTTATTTGACATATTAAAATAATGTTAAATATTAAATGGGAGATTTATAATAACTATCGAATTGATAAAAAGGAAATGTAATGGTCGTATGAGCAAAGGGTTTATATATATAATATTGATTTTGACTAAATTATGGATTTTATGTGGAAATATAGGTTAAGAAGTTTAATTAAATGGTTATTTATTTAAGCATTTTGATTATGAATATAATTGATAATCTAGAGATAAGGAATGGTCCGTTTGAATTCAAATGAGATGTAGTTAATTTCTTTTTATTGCGAAGTTGAAATAAAGACTAAGTTGTTTGTTCTAAATGTTTGATTATCTGGATGTTTTAATAATAGCATACGATTGTGGAACTTAGAGTATAAGATTGTTTTAATCTTAATCCAATGACGTTATTTAATAGTTTGGATCGTGGAATATGATAGGAAAACTGAGGAATACAATCGAGGATATGCTAGTTAACTAAGGAAAATAATGGTGAGACTTAGAGATAACGATTGTCATAATCCAATCAGTTGATTTATTTGTCATCAGTTTGATTTACTTTTAATTTGATTTTGATTGTGACGGATAACTGTGTCAAATGAAACTTAAGGGATAGATTCAAACATAGATAATTGTAAGATAATTCTGATTCGAAATAGAGGCAAAAGTGAATTTTATATTCAAATGATTATTTAGAACGTTGTATTTTGAATAATCATTGATTTATTTTAAAGGTTAGGGTCTAGATAATCAAATGCTTTTATTTTAAACATCGATTTTTAATAAGATATGAGTTTGGAAAAATGAAATATAAAGTGTTGTTATAGATCCTTAAATGTCAACCGTGTGATTTAAGTATTTAGTTTATAACAGGATATACATCGAGTATGCACTCTTAAGTATAATTGTTGGATTGTATTCCTAGTCAAGTAGAGATGAGATTTAGTTGATTTATTAATGCAAATTGAAGAGACTGATTTATTTAATATAAACGTCTTATTATCAAAATGTTCTAAACATAGAATACAAATGAGAAAACTTAGAAGTAATGAATGATTTAATGAACCTTATGAGATTGAGTGGTTGATTTGTTGCTAGGTTGAAATAAAGAGTAATTTATTTAATCTAAATGCTTTATAAAACAAGGGAATTTAAGTACATTATATGATTGTGGGACGTAGAGTTATTAATTGGATTGATTTCGATTCAATGATGTTATTTATTAAAATGCCTGGATTTAGAATGTGGTGGTGTAATTTAGAGTAAGTGATCTGTTCTTTGAATATTTCTATGTCGTGAAAGAGATAGGCTCAATTGATTGGATAAATGCAAGTCATGAATTATGTGTTTGATTGGGTTTAGGAAATCCGAACAATAGCTCACTTCATTGTCTGCAATGTTCTCAGTGGTTAATTGTTCATCTTTGTTGTGTTGTGAAACTAGTGTGAATGTATTGAAAGTGTTCCAGTTAGGAGTGATTTTATCAATATCGGTTGTGGCATGTGTGTCCACCTTTGATGTGTTATGGAAAACATGTATAGTTTCACCATGTCATTTCACCCGGTTTTCACATACGGGTTTTGCAATTTTGTGCCTCCTTGGATGGAGTGGTTTTGTTTTGTTGGTTTCCTCCAGTGTTTGGAGAGGGCTTAGCCTTGTTGCCTCCAATGTTGGGGTGAGTTCTTGATTGTTACCTCCTTGGATGGTGAGGTTGTGTTTATCTTGATACCTTCTGTGGTTACTACCATGTGAGTTGTTTTAGGAGAGTGGCTTGCAAATGGGCGCCGGTGCACAAAGTGGCACCAGGATAACCCTTTTTGCAAGTTGGTTAATTCAGTGATAACTAAATAAACTTTTAGAAGTTTAGGATGCATCAAACATTAAGTAAGATTAAGTATGCCTCGCTCATGGACCCAAGGGCTTGTTGTAGACTTGGGATGAGACGAGAAGGCCTGGAATGGCAAGATCATCTATCTCGTCTTCACGAGAGGTATTTGGTTCCGCATGAGTAAGCATGGGTGCCGGGAATGCGGTAGAGGCTACCAGGATACCCGTGTAGTGGGGGCCGGGGCCTAGGAAGATTCCCAGAGGATATCCCTTGACGAACTATGCGATGACACTCTTCCTAAGTCAGCAGTTTGTTTATGTAGTTGTGACACTCTTGATCTATTCTATGTCGGGAAGCAATGTAATCCTATGGCAATTTTGTGAGAGTCGTACCTAGAGTTGTACGTTTGCCCGTTCCGTCTTGTGATGAGGTCTTGTATTTATTTGTTTCAGCTTTGTGTGACCCGTGTCTTGTGGTAGATGATCTTGGTAGGAATTCCTGGTTACTATCTCCTAGCACGGAGGGAGTGGAACCTTTTGGATTCCACGTGGTCGGGTGGCGTGCATCTTCTTCCGTTGGTTCTTCTTCATGTTTGTGTGTTCGTGTTTCCAGTTGGAGAGCTCGTGGGGATCGGTTTCTTCTCACGCTTTGTTCTCTCAGTTCTTATTGTATCTTTTACCCCTCATTTGTTATCGAGGTGGAATTTGTAAAGTGTAATCATAACTTTTGGATTTACCTCATTCGGGGAATGAGTATTGTAATCTTATTGTAATTAATGTAATTGAAATCTTGAGGTATTTCTTATCCTCTGTTGTAAATTAACTTGTATGGAATGTATGTTATCTCATTTCTTTAAGTGCCTAGTGTTTCAGTTTATGTTAATGTTATTTGATATTGGGTTTTTAAGTAAACTTTGTCTCGTGGCCTTAGAGGTTGTTGGCAAGATGTATTCACCTTACATGTTATTTGTATTTAAAAAAAAAAAAATTGGTACGTTTAAGGGGTGAATTGCAACTTCCTCTAGGGTTGCGTGGCGGGGCATTACACATGACCAATTTATGCATATACATTTTTCCCTCTTTAGTGATGTGTGAAACACATTGCTTGAAAGAAATATTCATGCTTTCAAATTTTGTTGTTTTGGCTTTGCCTTTTTGAAAAATGCCCACGGTTGACTTTGATATATGTTTCCGATTGGAAGATGTTGCTGATGTTACTGATGCCCCCTCGAGAGGTAAATCACTGATGAGGATATTAGTTTTGCATAATGTTTGAAAAAGTTGATTTGATGATGAATTTTTTATTTTGATGTAAAGTCAGTGAAATAGCTCTCAAAAAATGATGTATATGGATGCCCTAGTTTGAAAATAAGGTCAAAGTGAGATAAAAAAAGAAAAAGAAAATAACATGCCACAAAAACCCACTTTTGTTTGACCTTTAAAAGGTAAAAAAGGAGAAAAGGACAAGTCATTTGCACTTTTTGACTTTTAGAAACCTTTTGCTCTGATAGTGACCTGGCGAGATGGAGATTTTGTACCACGGACATAGATTCGAGCAGGCCCACCGATACCAGAGACCAGCTACGTATGGACCACCGGTGAGTAGATCCAACCACTTTTGCATTGAATTTTTTTGTTTTGAATCAGATTCTTCATACTTTTCCCACGGATTTAGGCATAAACAGTCTGTTTTAGTGCTTTTAGGAATGTTTGAGTGCTTTCGATGTTTGTTTTAGTGATTTCGATGTTTGTTTTAGCACATATAGGATGCATTTTCCATGTTCACTGTAGAAACCAGTTTAGCGCATCCGATAGATAGAGTAATGCTTATAGGATGCCATAGGAAAATTAGTGCTTTAGCGCATCTAGGAAATAGTTTAGCGCATTTAGGGTTGTCACACTTCCAGTGAAGAAAGTGGTGCTTTTGATTAGAGTTTTAGCGCTTTTAGGGAAATAGCGCATAGAGAAGATGATTGAGCACTTCTAGGGCAAAGAACGGCGCATCTAGGATACATAATAGTGCATATGAGTTTGAGCACATAGAGGCCATAGATTAGCACATCTAGGAAAAAGAGACAAAATGTGTAATTTGATGAAAGTGATGAAAGAATGATGATGTATATTTCTTCCTTGGTTAATAGATAGAGAAATTGTCTTATCATCATGTTGATAGGGATAAAAAAGATGTTAAATAATTGATAACTTTGTTTCCAAAATAGAAATCAAAGAGTAAATAGTTGATAACTTTGTCTCCCCTATACGAAAAGCAAAGAGTAGATGATTGATAAGACTTCTGATAAATTTGCTTTTGGCGATAGACAAAAAATAGTAGATGATTGATATATTTGCATTCGTGACTAAAATACAAATAGAATGATGTTTTGATTGTTGATAAATTTGCATTCTTGAAAAGGAAAATAAATAGTAATTGATGGTAGAGTAGATTGATGTGATATCCAGATAGATAGATTATGTATTGATTGCATGATATGAGTCACCTAGATAGAACACTTAATATGGGTCACTTGATATGGGTCACTTGATATGAGTCTGACGGGTAGGTGTCACTGATATGGGTCATAGATAGATAGACATGAGTCAGATTGATTTTGCTTGAGTGAGATTGAATCATTGATATGATGCTGATTGATTGTCTTTGTGATAATCAAAAAATAGGAGGTTTTCAAAAACCTCCAGATTAGGGAGCGTCACTCGGCGGGGTGGGATAGGCTAACAGAGCTAACACTAGATGATATAGCACTAATAGGGGTATGCAGATTGGGATCATTATTTTCCATGCCTCTGATTCAAGTCAATAGGGGGCTGTTGACTGCACTAGTAGAGAGGTGGCATTCGGAGCATAACACCTTTCATTTGTCGACGGGTGAGTTGATTGTTACTCCGAAGGATGTTTATAGGATTTTGGGTATTCCAATGGTTGGCGCCCTTGTGTTCTATGATCACAAGGAGCTAGGTGGTATAGATGCTCTAAGGAGAGTATATGGTGATGCACACATAGCAGGGTACTGGGTGCCATGGGATGAATTTAGGGGGTATCCAGCCTTGCCTCCAGTTTTGGGTGCATTTCTTGGAGGTCTCCTTTGTCTAGATCACCAGTCAAAGAGACTATCAATGGGATGGGGGAGGATTTTGGAGCAGATGCTGGTATAGCCATGAAGATATGCCTGGAGGAGTTGCATGTTGGCACATCTGTATCATGACCTTCATCAGGTGGTTTAGAGAGGTTCATCTAGTATATCATGTGGTGTGACACTACTCCAGATCTGGGCATGGGAGCATATTGCTGTGACAAGACCAACTTATGCCAAAGTGAGGCCACCAAGCTGACCATATGTGTATGAGTATGCCATGTTCCTTGTCCAACCTAAGCTAGGCAAGTTGGATTACTAAAGACGGTGTCTTGATGATATGGATGCAATGATATTGCAGCCATACCTAGATTGCGAGCCATGGGATACAGATCATTTAAAGATGTCATTCATATGTATGCCCCAGTTTTTGATAGGGAGGACCCCATTCATCATTGAGAGGTTCTTGGCATTGTAGGTACAGCGACAGTTTGGATTTACATAGGGTGTTGCTCACTATGTGCGGAGCAAGGATGAGGCAAGATGGGGACCTGAAATTTCATATCAGATAGCCTATATAAAGTATATTGCTTTAGCGCCCGAGGCATGGGATGATAGGCAGGATATTGTTGATGTTGGGATGTCTGATGAGTACGTTATTTATTATCATACACATCCATTTCCATGGTTGACATGTCTTAATGAGCCAACACCCATTTT